>CM041778.1:200395511-200625266 GCA_023374045.1 Limonium bicolor
TCCAAATCCGCAAAGCAGGGTAATAAACCAAACATACCCAAAGTGTGAGCCAAATGAAATGGCATCACTTAACAACACCTAGGGGCAATCCTTGAAGGGTGTCGGAAGCGTGATAAGAGCACAAGAGCTAGAACGAACACTCGGTTAGAACACCGAAGGGATCCCACTTACCAGGGGATACCCTAAATTAATAAATGGTATCCATCAATACCAAGATACTTAAAGGGCATTCAACAGACGGAAGCGTGATGCGATGATCCTATCATGGAGCCCAGTAATACCTCCAAGCCATTTGATGGTATACAGAGAAGCAATGCTGGTGAACAGCCTATGACGAGTAGAGCTCTAGGCAACGTGACTAGTAAGCCATGAACCTACTACAATACATAGATCCAATGATTACAAAACCTACCGTGAATCATATGGTGAGTTGCCAAGAACGACACCGGTAAGATTGTTTAATAACTAACAAGCGAGGATACCACTCGGTATCGTGAGACCGCAAGAGCGGTGAACATATTCCAAAGAAGAGGATGTCAACAGTGGAAGTCTGAAAATACATCTCTTCCAGAACTACTAATGTGGTGAAGCTTGAGCATATAGTCATTGCCAAGCAATAACTTGAACAAGGTGAAACTGAAGAAAACTTTGATGAAAATTGGCAAAAACCGAAGAGTAATCGGTTTAAAAGAAACACTGTATGTGTAAACGTGAAGTGTAGGTAAATAACGCTCAAGGAGCTCAGAAACATAAAGAATAGCATATTCTGTAATCAGCCAAGTAAATGGCGAACCATTGCCTAAATGGTAGAAATACATGAGCAGAAGCTAAGGAAATAGCAGATGCCATGGAAACCAAAGGCGCAAGCAAACACGAACATGGTGCGCAGCAAGCGACCAATGGATATGAACAATCACTCAATGACATGGAAATGCTAAAAAAGATGGTAGACAAACCAGGCAACAAGCCAGAAGTCTGCACCATACGATGAGAGACCTCACAGAAGAGGCAATGTTCATCCCTAATGCAATTGCATAAGGAACTAGAAGCATATCCTTAAAGGATCAAATTGATAGTGAAGTAATAAACTTCGGGACAAGAGTACCCACTTGATGAATAATCAACCGTATTGGATGCGGAAGTGTTGTAAACACCACAATGAACGTGGCACAAGCCAGTTAAGCGAAAACTTAGAACCAAACCGTGCGGCCTAAGGCCAAAGAAGCACGAAGGGTGTGGAACACACCAACAATCATAAGAAGTGAATTCCACAAGAATAAAAGCGGTAGGAAACCCGTGAACATTTAGAAGACCGATGCATAGAAAATGAAAGGTCATACAAGTAAAGAACACTTGTACAAAATCAGATAAGTGGGCATAATTCAGAAGTCACTGACAATAGAGGAATCACTACAACTAAGTAGTGGCTCAACCTCAACTGACAATAAGTCGGAGGAACCCAGTGAATAATCACAGGAGTATGCAACAGTATGTACAATAGATTTCCAAAGAACTGGATAGAAAATCTGAAACTCATTAAGTTCGCGTACGGTAAAGGAATACCACGCTTGATTGACAAACCATATTCCCAACATAAAAGGGATAATAAGGTGATGTGTAACACATTAAGAATAATGAGAAGGGCGAATAAACCCAAGCTATCAGGGTCACGCAGTAGAAGCTAGTGGGCCCAAAATTTTAAGGTGAAATATACATAGTGAATAAATGACTAATTATCAATGCCTTGAAGCCTCTAAGGCTAGAACCGAACTCGGTTAAGAGTTAAACAAACTCTAATGAGAATTTTTGGTGCAGGGACTAAACCAGTAAATAGGTTAAGACCCTTTGACCAAAGAACATTGTATAATAGACCGCTTGGAAGATGAACCACTTCATGACGGTTGAATGCCTAGACCAATGTCTAACATTGACACATGGTAGATTATGTGGGCGTAATCCCTTTTTAAGGGGGGTAGAGCGAAAACCACAAAGTGTACGTCTTACGTGATAAGTGCGTAAACTATAATGCGCATAACACAAAAGAATTTGTTGTGATGATTGGCACTTATGTTACATAAACATTCGTACTCACTCGTTGTGTAAATGTTGGTTATTTGTGAGATTAGAAGTGGAAATGAGTAGAGAAACTCCAGGGGAATGAGAACCCCGATTGGTAATAGCGTGAGATATGAGCCGGTATGAAACCGGTGTTGAGAATTAAGTATGTTTGAGAAATTTGATGAGAATAAATCGGTATGAAACCGATGTTGAGCCTAGTGGGAATTGAGTTCCCTAGGTGATTTGATTTGACTTGAGTTGATTTGACTTGTGAACAATTGGAGGATAGAAAAAAAAATTAATTGGAATTATGCTTTTGAATTTCTTAGGTAAGTACTTGGAATAAATTGAGTAATAATTGATGAGATGATTAGTAATTGAGTAAAGGAATTCTAGAAACTGAAAATGTATTGATGGGTGATTATGACTAGAAAGATTAAGAAGATAGAAAATGAAATAATGATTGACTATTTGATTGTGTGAATTGAGGTGGGAGGTGGAACTTGATTTACTAGCGATCAAGGGAAACCGAACACAAATTGGGGTTAAAGGATAGTTCAACACCAATGCTGATCACATTGGGGTTGAATGATTCTTGAAGCTCACCATAAGTGGTCACAAGTAATAACACTAGTAATAGGTGTAATTATCACAAATTGGAATTTGGAGTTGTATGGATTTTTCAAAATGAATTTCCAACTGATTTTGGCAAAATGATTTTTCTTCAAACTTGCGAATGCGTATCGGTTTTGAAACCGCTCCCACGGGCGCTAGCTGAACCTTCCCACCATGCTAGACCCAGTATCGGGTCGAAACCGAGGAAGTAAGGCTAGTGTGTGAGCCGGTGGGAGTGATGATTAGTTTTGAAACCGTTGTCACTCACCGTGGCTGCGGCCCTAAATCTTGATGACCGGTTGAACGGTGGGCGAGTGTTTTGTATTTTTCGAAGGGCAGCAGGATATGAGTAGTCATGTGTTGGGAGAGTACCCAGATTGTAGCCTGAGGATCTCTAGATGTGCATCTGAATTTGATCAGAACCAAAGGACCTTAGAGCCAGAGAGCGTAAGTGCCCAAAGTCATGACGGGCGTGAACCAGAAAGCGTAAGTGTTCAAACATGACCGGTACCTGAGGGATCACTCGATATGGGGGAAGAATGCGTGCCTAATTGTCTTCGGATGGACCCCCGTGCAGAGGTTGGAAAAAGAATATTTTTGATTGTTATGCATGCAGTGACATGTTTTTTGGATGTGTGGTATACATCGGGTCAGATCTTGGAGTCTGGGAGGTTATATAGTGGTTATAACCTTAGCATAGAGTACCTATGTGAGTAACAATATTAGATTCACCAACTTTGAGGGCAAAGTTCTTTAAGGGGGGTAGATTGAAATACCCCGAACTTAAAAATGGTGATTAAATAATTCTAATATGGTATTTGAGGGACTAATAGTGCCTAAATAATTTTGGTAAAGAAAATAAATCCAAAAGAAAAGAGAAAACGCTTAAAAAGCGAAAACTGCAAAAATGAGCGTTACACAACCAGAGGAGGAATACGACCTTGGCTATGGTCCTAGATGGATTCCTAAGGATTAGTTAGGTCTAATTAATATACGGGAATGATTTCTGAAGAAAACAGATCCAAATAATGGATTAAAACGCTAACGGAGTCTTAAAGCACGTTTTTCGAGAAAACCCGAAAACGTGAATTTAAGTGGTCAAACAGACCCGTAAAAATTATGGTTGACTATATAACTATAATTAAACATTAATGGAAGCTTAATAACCATTAAAATTAAAGAAACGAGAAAAATCTGGAAAACGGGCCCGGTTAGTGAATAGTGCTAAAACCGGGTAAATTAACGAGCGTTTTCTGTAAAAAAATGAAAAAAAACCCCAGCTTATGTTATTATAGGGGACCGGTTTTATTAATTAAATCAGCCCCTCTTACTCTTGACTAGCTAGCTATTTAAATAAGCCAAAAAGCAAAAAGAGAAAAATGAAAAAGGTAAAAAGCAACTTCCCTCTCTCTCCTCCCTCATTTTCTCTTTTCCTTCTTCTCTTTCCTACCTTCTTTCTTTCCTGCTGATTTCCTCCTCCCTCCTTCTGCTGGAACAGCATTGAAGCCCATCCATGGCTTCTCATCCTTCTCTTGCTTGCCCAAGCTTCATCCAAGCTCCTAATGTAAAATAAATTACATATTCTTCTTCCCCTCCTCAAGCTCTATCTTTCTCTCTTTTCAAAATCTCCAAAGGAGATAGTTGACCTCCATGGGTATACCCCCATTTGTGAAGAAAATGGCATTTTCTTGAAGCTTGGAGTCTTCTCTTTCTTCTAAGGTAAAAAGTTCCAAAGAAAAACTTATTTTTCCCCATCTCATGTTGTGGCCGATTTTCCCCATTCTTATTCCTTGTTCTTTCTTTGTTTGAGCTATTCTCCAAGCCTCCAATGGTGGATTAAGCCCTCCTTTGATTCATGGAAAGAAACCAATTCTAGGGTTTCAAAAGGTAATCCCTTAATTAGTGCCTTAATCATTCTTAATTAATGAGATTGAGTGTTTTACTTAGACTCATTCCTTGTTTTGAGTGTTGGGTTGGAAATGGGCAATTACATTGTCTTGGCCGATTTTGAGGCAAGAGAAGTGGAGAAGAGGAAGAGGAGAATTTAAAAGAGGATTTGAGTATTTAAGGTAAGAAAACCTACCTCAATGCTAATTCTAAATGTTATAGAATTTGGGATGGGTTAATTAATTGAATGAACCAAAAATTGGATGGAAATGTGCTTGGATTAGTTAGATGAGAAATTTGGGATTTGTTGTTTGAATTGAGGGCCTTGGAGCCGAGTGATTTGAGTTTGTGTTCATATTGTGGTTTGTTGAGATTTTGGAGCTATATTGTTGTTTGATGAGTTTGGATGGAACTATGTGTGCTGGTAGGACCCTTTATGGGTATGGCTAGTTTAGGATTGAAAAAGGTGAGAATTGATGAATTTGGGTATGCTAGATTTGTGGGGAAACTATGGCAAAATTTTAGTAGAAAATAAGTGTTTTAGGTGACTTTGACAATGGGACAACCTAGGTGTTCATTGGGATGAGTTGAGTTGATTAATCACCATGAAATGGTAGTTGGATGAGGGATGTGAGAGTGTGTAAAATCTGGAGCATAATCGATGTTGGTAACTTAGAACTTCTAGAAAGGAGTTAAGGGGTATGGCTTGTGGATTGGAGGATGGACTTGGGCATAGGTAATACATTTGTCTAGGAAGGATTTGGAATGGTCAAAATGAGAGAAAACAAAGAGTAAAATGTCAAGAAAAAGTTATAAATGCACAAGTGTGCAAAATGTAAAAGTGAGAATGGAAATTTGTAGAATTTGAGCAAGAAGTTGAGTAATGATTGGACCAGTGATTTAAGGAGTTTTAAGGAGTGTTTTAGGGTGTTTAAGCATGTATAAAACATGTGGAATGATTAAGGAAAGATTGAGTATGGATTAGGGGCTGATTTGGAGTTGAAAAATTTAAGGAACATCAGTTTTTAGCAGGGTCCGGGACCTAGGTTAGGAACAAGGTCCCGGACCGCATAAAAAAAAAGGCCTGAGAGTAAAAACCGTAAGTGTTCCGGGACTTAAGTCTAGGACCAAGTCCCGGACCAGGTAGAAAATCTTGCCGAGAGTACGAAAACGTTTTGGTCCAGGACTTTGGGTCCGGACCAAGTCCCGGACCACCCCCAGAATGTGACCGAAAGTGGTTTTAACGCATTAGAAGGTGGGGGATTGATTGGTATTGGTTTTAGATGTTGTTTAGGAGTTGTTTGGTGACATATAAATGTCCTAAGAAGTTTAAACAAGATTGAGAAGTGAATGAGGAAGTTGTGAGTTTAAGAACACATGAACAAAACTAAGAAATAACGGGATAACGGGGTAAGTACGGGAATGATAAGCTTACGTATCGTATAAGCTTGGCATTAATAGAAATGTTTGTAACATTATCAGTGGATCAAGTGTGAACCAAGGAACGTAAGGTGACGTGGTAAAGTAATCCATGGTGTAAGGTATGATTTTCTCATGCCCCGTATGCTAACGTGGTTACTCAGATTTGTGTGCTTGTATGTTATGTGTTATCACCTAAACAAGATAAATGCACGAATCGGATTGATTGCACCTTCTTGTGCTTGTAATGTCTTGTTCCTTGTTTGACTATATTTTGAACTTGAAGTTTGTATAATTCATGAAATGTGTGATTGTGGATGAAGTGCTTGATGTTGAATGTGCACTATAGATCGACTCATAGTTGAGTCTTGTTTGATTAGTGACTCGTAGATAGGGTCGTGTTGCAAATAACGAAAACGTGGAAACACACGAAAACTATCGAACTAAGAATAACGATAATGCAAACCTATGAACTCCCTAGAACGTGAGAGATTTATACGGGATTAGTAAACTCCCGATAACGGTTAGAGAACCGAAATGAACAATCCACGAAATAATCAATAGTGGAAAGAATTGATGAAACCTCTATTAAGAGATTGGTAATAGTTCAAGATATGAACTTTGAGATAAGTAATAAATGATAAGGGACCATCAAACTCCCTTAGGAAAATAGTCGGCCTACAATATGAGGAACCGACCAACATGAGAAAATATCCTGAACATACAAGTATTCGATAAGTTGGGGAAACCCTTAAATCTGAGAATACTAAACATTGAGAAATTCCCTAAGCTACTAGATGATATCAAGAGAGATACTTCTAGGCTAATCTATATGATTACATTATAACTCCGAGAGAGGGGTATTTGGGAAATTGAGTAGTTTGGTAGAGAAACAGACCTCTATGAATTTGAGGAACTAGGTGTATAGTTCCATTTGATATTCGACCCTTCCCACCATGCTAGACCCCGAGTAGGGTCGAAACCGGGGAAGTAAGACTTGTATTTGAAAGCCCGGTGGTGAGTCTTGTGTATGACTCTACCCGGAGGTCATGGGTAATGACTTAAAAGATACCTTTGAGAATTTGGTAATGAGATAGAGAATTTGATATTGAGAATTGAGATTTGAGTTAGAAACTTGAGAATTGAGCATTGAGTTGAGAATTGAAAACCTGAGAGTCGAGGATTGAAATTGAGTATTGTAGAACTTGAATTGAGATTGGGAATAAGAGAACTTGAGTAAGAGTAACCCAAGAGAGTGGGTAAGACAATGAATAAGTGACTAGAGCATAGTGAGGTAAAAACCCTCAAGCCTAAGAGTAAGTTAAAACTAACTAACAAACTCGTTGTGTTAGTTGTTGTTGTATTCCTTGTTTGAATACCTTGAATGTGAGCATGATTTTTGAATTAAAACGAATCGCATGTTCTCGACCAAGTAGTCGGCGTACCCCCGTTAGCACGCAGGGTTTGTGAATTTCATGCCAGCAATTGCTGAACCCCTAGGGGCACCATTTTTATTTTACAGGTATTTGAAGCCGAATACCGTTCGAGTGTAGGACGGGGATGACTGTATAAGATTGGGTAGTTGATTAATGAAAGTTGTATTTATTTGAAATGTTGAATTGTAAGTCCGAATTGTATCGGCAGACTTGTTGATTGTAGATACTCGGTATAGATGGATTTGTGGTTGTATTTGTATAGTATGGAATTGAAGTTTGTATTTGGATTGAGATTGGATTAAGGAAGGGAATGTATCATTTGTATGGAGTACTCGGTATATTAACTCATCAACCGATATTGTATTGTTTTATTTGGATTTGGCCTTGTTAGTCACGTGGGTGACTAACGGCATTGTATCACCCACCGTTTGGAGGAAGAATTCCGCTGCATTGGTATTGGTAAGTGAGACGGTTTAAGAGGTAATGATTTGATTAGCGGTAGGGGTGTTACACAATAACCTTGCAAATGCCATATTACGGGTTGATAAGCTAACATGTGACCATTTGGTTTATGCTATTAAATTTTCTTGATTATGATTGATGCTAGTAGATCACACGCAGCGAAATTATACTTACTTTCAGCCGTTGTAGATAGTTGATATATATCATGTTAAATTTTCTTGATTGGGATCGATGCTAGTAGATCCACACAGCGGAATTATACTTACCTTCAGCCATGGTACATAGTTGATATATTTCTTCTACCTTCACTAGATATGGGTCTTATAGTTTTCCTTTAGAGCAGGTGTACTTATACACTCCCGATTTATCGTGAACTCTTCAAGTTTTATTTCTACAAGAGAAGAGAGGGACAAGAAGAGAGAAATATGTTGTAGGTTTTAGGTACTTTCCTATGCCTTTGAATGCTTGAGTGCCTTGACAAGATGGAGTATCACAGGCATTATATAGGCTATGCTAGGACCCTTGAAAACCCAAGGGATATTCTTTACTGTCCCCTTCCATCAAAGAGACAAAAATATTGTAACTGTATAATACTAACTTGGTGGTTTCTTTAATCTGGTTTTAATAGTCTTTAATAGGAATACGAAACCATTCATAACCCAAAACTGTAAGAAACTAAATGGGCAAGATAAATTCTAGTAACTATTATGTAACCTCAAGAATTAATATCGTAACCCTTAAAATTAACACGCCTCCTTATGTGAGAATTTATCATGTGGGCCACTCAGCGGTTACCCACTTCTTACATTCTCCCATTTGACGCACATGGTAAACACCAGATCTAGCTTTATAGTGACACTTAGAATATGGCCATCTGTATTGTCACTTCCAAAAAAGTAGTTACACCAAAAAATATGTGATTAGAACATCAATACATGGACAATGGCGGTCCTGTTTAGTATATGTCAAACATTCCCTTCTATTATCACGATGCATGATATCACTAGCCAAATATTAAAAAAAACTTAATGAATAAACCTCATGATTTATTCTGGGTCCAACCATATTGATGCAAAGATCATAATGTAGTTCATGATAAAAATTTATGAACATAACTCTATATCATGAATTATTAACTTTATTTTGAGTATCAAAGTCAAATAGAGCTAACAAGCCCCATAGATATTACATGATCCTTCAAAACTTTAGTCGACAATGCTTTACTAAAAGGATCAACAACCATGTCTGTCGTAGAATATGCTCAATGCAGACATTCTTCTTCTCTACATTATCTCTGACCATCATATATTCTGTGTCAATGTGTCTACTCTTACTTCCACTCTTGTACTTCTTCGAGAAGAACACTGCTGCAGAATTATCACAGAATATCTTTATTGGCCTATTGATAGAATCAACAGTCTTTAGACCAGACATAAAACTTTTTATCCATAGTAAGCTACAAATTCTACCTCCATGGTGGATGTGGCAACTATATTCTGTTTCATGCTCTACCATAAAATGGCACCTCTTGAGAACAAAAAGATGTGCCCTGAAGTGGATTTTCATGTATCCAAACAACCACTGTAACACCCCCGAAAAAACGTCCAATAGTACAAAGTCAAGCTCCTAGTCATATTACATAATAACTACGCAGCGGATTCTCGATATCATCCGGGTGCTACAGATGCCAACCACCCACGTGGTTGACAGACCACATCACTAATACTAGTTACGGTCTGCATGACTGGAAATAGCTCTCCACCAAAACTCATATATAATACAAGATACAATTCCAAAAACCGAGTGTCTACAATACAGTTACTAAATCATAAACCGAAAAGTACAATACGGGTTTAGTAACAACCCATACACTAACATACTATTCCAAACTCAGAAGTCCTGCCCAGATAGACTACCCCCATGATAGCCATCCCACCTACGCTCCGTTCGTCCGGCATAATACCTGTAAAAATTTGGTTTGGGAAGGACTCAGCAAACTACGCTGAGTATGAACGTGTGTAGCCCGCATGTTACCGGGCCACACGACTACTTGGTCGAATATTATTAAGTCAATTTACATGCTGTAATAAAGCAGTAAAACACACCACAGTACATCATAGTATCATACACACTTAAAGGTAGTAACACATTAGCAACAACAACCAAGCACAACGAGCTGCTAGTATCACAACAGCAATCATGTACATAATAAAAGTGTGCATAGGTATGTAATACCCATGATCCTCACTATGGGATCGTACGAGCGCTGTGTGTTTTCATTTCTTTTCTCTTGTTCTCATAATGTGTATTTTCTTTCTCTTTCTTTGCACCAGGTCGGGGGTATAGTTTAGATCCCGCGACCATATCATGTAGGTGCCAATCTTTCCTTGTTTCTTAAATGGTTACTTGTGAATTCTCTTATCACCACAATTTGGAGTACATCCTGTCCATAGCTAATCCTCCATTCCCGGATAGCTCTTTCTCTCTCTGTTGTTTTTAAATGTTACTGGCCATTGCCCCGGATACCAAGGGTCCGTCTCCCTATTCCTTTTTCCATGTTACTAGCCTCTGCTCCGGATTCAAAGGGTCCGTCTCCCTATTCCTTTTTCCATGTTACTAGCCTCTGCTCCGGATTCAAAGGGTCCGTCTCCCTATTCCTTTTTCCATGTTACTAGCCTCTGCTCCGGATTCAAAGGGTCCGTCTCCCTATTCCTTCTCAATATTCTGGTCTCTACCCCGGATACAAAGGGTCCGTCTCCCTATTCATTCTCAATGTTACTAGCCTCTGCTCCGGATTCTAAGGGTCCGTCTCCCTATTCCTTTTTCCATGTTACTAGCCTCTACTCCGGATTCAAAGGGTCCGTCTCCCTATTCATTCTCAATGTTACTAGCCTCTGCTCCGGATTCAAAGGGTCCGTCTCCCTATTCCTTCTCAATGTTCTGGTCTCTACCCCGGATACAAAGGGTCCGTCTCCCTATTCATTCTCAATGTTACTAGCCTCTGCTCCGGATTCTAAGGGTCCGTCTCCCTATTCCTTTTTCCATGTTACTAGCCTCTGCTCCGGATTCAAAGGGTCCATCTCCCTATTCATTCTCAATGTTACTAGCCTCTGCTCCGGATTCTAAGGGTCCGTCTCCCTATTCCTTCTCAATGCTATGGTCTTTACCCCGGATACAAAGGGTCCGTCTCCCTATTCATTCACAATGTATTGGCTTATCATTATCTTTGATAACTCGACACCATAGTGGGTGTCTTTAGAGGTCCTCTATAGTTAAGAGGAGTTTTCCTGTTTTATAGTTCTTTTGGTTTGTTTACGAAGTTCGTTGTGTTTCATCTCAAGGATTCATCAACGAGAAGGGACTACACTACTGTGTGCGCGCAAGTAAAATGCCACAAGGATATATATAACACGCATAAAAGCAAGCCACAAGAAGCAATCCAATTTTCATGCTTTTAGTCTTAGAGTCATTGTCACACAAAGCACACAGCACACAAAGCAAACAAGCCGTGTAACACGGCAACATACGAACCACACATGTCCATACCTTATTCAGAAGGGAGAGTTATCTCGCACACCGGGTCCCGGTTGGCGTTCGTCCCGTCCCTAACGTTAATTAAAATAACTCGTCAGTTTTATGATTTCATGTGACGACAGTTGTAACATTTTTCTTAGTTTGTCCTATTTTATCGGGTGTTGTTCCCTGGGTGAACCTTTGAATGTTCAACTTATACTAGCCCTTAGAAGTTTACAAGTATTAGCCTTAGGCTTTATCTCCCTCCTAGGACATTTACATTGTCGACTTACACGTTAGCTAAGTCATTCCTCTAGCTATTATTCTAGAGTATTTTTAAGCACCAACGTGTGACAAGCTTAACCTAAAATTGATTTCGATTTGCCTAGAGTGTATTCCCTCATAACTAGGCACCCTAGGGCATTTCAGTAATCATAACTAACGTAATGCAACAATCTACTAACATAGAACTTAAGAACAAAACTCACACTCACAATTAGTACCTCCCTTTATTCTTAACTTCCAATGGTAGCACTTATTGTTGATTCCCCCAAAATGTGTGGCAGTGTAGTTAGGTGTTTTAACAAAATTTTATACTCCTAAACAATCTGGTATAACACTGTTGGTCACCTTGAACTCCACTAGACAGAACAGGGAACAATACCAAATTGAAAACACCAACTGCACATTATCTTCTTTCTACTCCTTTGTTCAAGTTACCAAACGAGTTCTTAGGTTTCCCCAAGTATATTCCCCTTTACCCACGCATGTTAGCTAGGTTTTTAAATCCATTTCCAACCCATTACAACTCTCTTACACCCTCAGTACTTCAATCATACAAACAGCACTTTATCAAAATTCTGAAACACAATCTGTATTTCTCTTCTTCACATTTTCTTTTGGTTCATCGACCTGTCCCCAATTCTACCCAATTCCTCTTACCCAGTTGTTTAAGTGTTAAAGCCGGGTCTTAAACTCAAAGACAGATCCCAACAATCTGTTACAGCTGCTGAAGTGTTTTGATACAGAAGTGACAGGAACTAAAAAAACTGAAGTATGCACCCGATAATTTCTCCTTTGATTTCTTGTTTCTAGTGGGTGGACTGACTTCTAATTCCTCCAAATGACTTTGCCAACTTACTCCACCACTTTAGTAATGATCTGAGTTCATACCTATGCCACCATAACACTCCTAATTCTTTGGGAGCCCAGGTACACAGGAGCAGTATTTTTTTGAAAAGAAAATAGAAACCTGCTATACCTTATTCCTTCTCCTTTCTTTGCCCCTGAGTTTGACTCTCAATATCCTCAAAAACGTTGGCACACTTAGTTAGGTTAATTAGCCAGGCTTTTAGACTCATAATACTCTCAATCAACCCCATCAAAACTCTCTGTTCTGCGTTATACAGAACATAAATACCAACTGAAAACTGAGACCGATATCACTACCTCCTGTTTCACTCTGTCAACTGTTTCCCTTAGCTTGCATAGCCATCTAGCTACGTCTCTCAACATGGCTTCAACTTCAGAAAATACTCCAGCAACAAGGGTTATATTCCCTGAGAAGTTAGCATACAGCGAACATAAAAACTTCTGAAACTGAAGTTAATCCTGCACTCTCCTGTTACATACTCCTGGTTTAGTGCGTTGACTGATCTTCCCACCTCTACCAGGTGTGTTTCTAATTAAGCAAGGGTCTTAGCTAGATTTTCTAAGTTCGTTAACAGCCATATGCAGTACTTTATAACCCTTGTGCTTCAGTTAGACAGAAGCTCGACTTTCAGGAGAAACCTGGAAATTAACATATCAAAAACTGAGGCTCTTTCTCCTCCCTTTTCTGTTTAATATCAATTCTGTCTTTCAAATTCCTCCCAAGGTGCTTTCCTATCTAGTTGAGTATATACCACAAGTTTAAACTCGAAAACAACCCCAAACAGTCCACTGTCACATAGTTATACAGAAGGCAACCTCCAGAAAAAACATAAAACTGAAGCATTAAATTCTGATATCTTCTTTCCTATTTCCTTCCTTTCTTTTCTTTATTCATACGTTTGACCTTCAATTTTCCCCCAACCTTCTTACCTAGTTAGTTAAGTGTGTAACCCAGGTTTTCTCCTTAGAGACAGACCCAAGACAAACTATTAAGCTACTGAAATTCCAATATACCGAAACTGCAACATAAGCTGAAAACTAAAATCCTAGACTGTTGCATTTCTTTCCTGTCGTTGGCTTTCTACTTTGCAACCTACCTTCTAATTTATCCCCAGATCATATAGCCCCTTAGTTAAGCACTCACTACAGATTCAATCCCAAAACAATATTGCTGACTCTACTGAACTCCTTTGACTGGGATGAAAGAAAAACAATACTGTTGCAGAAACTGATACATCACTTTGCATTCCATTAACTCCTACTCTTCTCGAATGTTTACAGACCTAATTGGGCACTTTAGCTAAGTTCTGCTTTCATTATTTAGGCCAATACAGCCATCTTAATCCTCTTGTATTACAGTTATACAGAACTGATGAAACTGAAAATAAAACTGCAACACAGAAACCAGTAACTTCTCTTCTATCCTTCTCTTAATTCTCTAATCTGACTTCCGTTTGTTTTTTTTTCCTTCAACTGGCTTACCCAGTTAGCTAAATGTTTTTATCAGGGTTTTAGCTTCATCATAGATTCACAACAACATTGTTTAACCCTCTCAGAGATCAACTTGCAGGAACCGAGATTTCAGAAACTGGTAGAACTGCACTATGAAACTGGTACGTTTTTTTTGTTCCTTCTTCTGTTTGCTTATTCTCTTCATTCCTGATCTCGTTTTTTTTTCTCTGTTCCTAATATTATCAGGTCAGTTAACAATTTGATAAGTGGGTTGGCAAGCTTTTAGGTTTATTACCAAGCCAATGCAGCTTTTACATCCTCTCTGAAACGGATATGCAGAATACAAATGTTGCAGAATGTAAGTTACAGAACAGAACCTCAAGTTTCTGCTCACCTCTCTGTCAAGTTTTCCCTCTTTCTGCACTAAGCTGTTTCTTAGCATTCCCAAAGTGCCTTCCAACTTAATTAAGAGTTTTAGTTGTGTTTTAAATTTGTTAATCAAGCCAATATCATCTCTGGAAGCTGAGTATACATAAATAGCAGTTCGGGTGGGTAGCTTACTACCTTGAGTTTCTTTTTTTTTTCTTGTTTTGAAGCTGGTTCTTCCTGATCCGCTCCTGGTGGAATGTGAAGCTCTCAGAAGCTTGGACTTTGGCCTCACTCCTGGTTTTGTTTCAGTGAAAGATGCCTACTCAGGTGGTTTTGGTCACGCTTAAGAGGTGCAGTTGCATGCTGGCTTCATGCATGAGAGGAATAAGTGATTTGGGTGTGTAAATCTGCAATGTCTCGGCATCAGGACAAGAAACAGAATCAGAACAGAAGGTTTCTTTCCCAGAACTAAGATCAGTTCAGGATTTACAACAAGGAAAGATCAGTAACAACAGAACCAGATGGGCAGACAGAACATGGGGAAGAACATGGCCTTATCTGTTCATGAGCATCGAAGGAGTGTGCAGGATATTACCTGTTGCTTACCTTCTGATCGTATTGCCTCAGGTTTCTAGGACTTGAACCATTCTGGTTGGAACATGCAACAGGCAGAGAATTAGGGAAATCGAAGGCCTTGTCTTGCGTCAAGACTGAAAGGAAACTTGAGGGAAACAAACTGGGTCTGAACTTGCACTTGCCGTGGGGCATAGGGAAGGAGGTGGAGGAGCTGATTGGGTTATCAAGCAGAATACACACTTGCGAGGAAGGAAAAGCTTTCTGCATGAGAGGTATGGAGAAAAGGAAACTGGTGTATGTGGGAGTGGGAATTTCCGTGCCGCACAGAAGGTGATCCGCATGCAGGGGACAGTATACATATGCTGTTGAATAGTTTGTGTTGGACAGGAGCAATACCGAGGAAGAAGGAGGAGGGAACCGGTACTGCGCGTGTCTGATTCTCTCTTTTTTTTTTAGCTAGCTTGGTTGATAAGTTACTAGTTTCAATTCGGTGGCATAAGCTATTGAAATTGAGCATAGCTCAATCGGTTAAAGCATTCTAGGTGTATACAAGAGGTACGGGGTTCAAACCTCAGCTGGAGTGTTTCTGCTCTTTTTTTTGTATAAGTATATAAATGCTTATTTATAAGTATGCGCGACTATATAATCCGTCGCGTTATTAATTTATACCCGACTACCTTATTTTGTTACGTTATTAGTTATTTATACGTACACATATATATCTATATACGCCCCCCTTTTAGTTTGTCGCGTTTTAGTTATGTGTAACTATGCGACGTTATTATGATTAATTATTATATACGACGTTGTAATGTTGTAACGTTACGTATATGTATTTTTATATACGTATATATATATGTACACGACTGTATGAATATGTCACGTTCTCATGTTCTCGGACATATATATGTCCGTACTTAATTTAATTGTTCATGCATTATCACGTGTCCCGAATTATGTGACACGTTATTCTCGGATAGTCCTCACTCGTTTATGATTTTATGTGTTTATTTGTTTAGGGGTGTTTCAACCACCTAGATCTAAATCAGAATAGCCAATCGCCTCCAAAGAATCAACATGTCTGTAGGTGATCATATAATCTTTAGTTCCTTGTAAATACCGTAAAACCCTTTTTAATGCTTTCCAATGCTCCATCCCGGGGTTACTTTGATACCGGCCTAGCATCCTGACTGCAAAAGCTATATCAGGCATGGTACAGACCTGTAGGTACCCTAGACATCCGAAGGCTGAAGCATACAGGATGTTCTTCATCTGTTGTCATTCCATATCATTCCGGGGACACTGATCTTGACTGAATTTATCTCCATTGGTCATGGGGTGTGGATAGTGATGAGCAATTTTGCATACTAAATTGTTTTATAACTTTCTCTATATACGGCCTTTGGGATAACCCAAGAGTCCTTTTGAGCCTGTCACTTATGATCTGGATGCCGATCACATAATGGGCTTCACCCATGTACTTCATCTCAAAGTTCTAAGATAAATAGCGTTTGGTGTCGTGCAATAAGCTCAAATCACTTGAAGCAAGTAAAATGTCATCCACATAAAGGACAAGGAAAATATATTTGTTCCCATTAACCTTAATGTATATGCAGTCATCACGTTCATTCTACTCAAAACCATAAGAGAGAATAGTGTGGTGAAACTTCATATACCACTTTCGAGCAGCCTGTTTCAATCCATAAATTAACCGCTTTAACTTGCAAACTAAATGGTCGCCTTTTTGCTCTTAAAGCCTTTGGGTTGAGTCATGTATACCTCCTCCTCAAGATCCCCATTTAAGAATGTCATTTTCACATCCATCTGATGTAACTCAAGATCCAAATGAGCTACTAGGGTCATGATTATCCTAAATGAATCCTTCAGAGAGACTGGAGAAAAGGTCACATTGTAATCAATACCCTCCTTTTGGTGTAGCCCTTGGCTTCAAGCCTAGCCTTTTATCATTCAATATTACTAGAAGAATCTCTTTTGGTCCTAAAGACCCATTTACAGCCTACAACAGAGGCTCCTTCTGGTAATTCAACGAGATCCCAGACTTGATTTTTAGCCATAAAAGCCAACTCTTCTTTCATGGCATCATACCAAAGAGAAGACTTATCATTACTCATGGCGTGTGAAAAGCGTTAAAGGATCATCTATATCAAGTTCAGAGTTTTGGACGTAAACAATAAAATCATCAGAAATTGTATGTCTTCTTATTCTTGTAGATCTCCTTACTCCCACTATTTCACTAGATGTATCATTAGCGGGATCATCATTAGTCAGTTGCTCTTGATGTGCGTTCTCTTGTTGTGGATTCTTTTCTGGTTGTTGTAAACTTAATTCAGGTGGATTAACTAGATCTGCAATTGAGGAAGGTTCCTCACTTGATTCCTCAAGAGCCACAATACGAGATACAACACTCCCACTAGTTCTGAAGTCCTCAAGAAACTTTACGTTTTGAGCCTCAACAACTCTAGAAGAGTGTGAAGGAAAATAAAACCGAAAACCTTTGGAGTTAGTCACATAGCCAATGAAATTACCACTTACAGTTTTAGGGTCAAGTTTCTTTATGTGTGGATTATGAACCCTCACTTCAGCCGGACAACCCCATACATGCAAGTGGTTCAAACTAGGTTTTCATCCAGTCCAGATCTCAAATGGAGTCTTCGGAACTGCCTTTGATGGAACTCTATTCAAAATATATATGGCTATCTTTAAGGCTTCACTCCAAAGATATAAGAGTAAACTGGTATTGCTTATCATGCTCCTAACCATGTCCAAGAGTGTTCTATTTCTTCTTTCTGTCACCCCATTTTGTTTAGGTGTTCCCGGCATTGTATACTTGGCTAATATGCATTCTTCAGTAAGAAACCTTGCAAATGGACCTGGGTGTCGCCCTTGTTCAGTATGCCTACCATAATACTCCCCACCTCTATCAGATCTTACGATTTTGATTTTATTTTCCTTTTGTTTCTCAACCTCGGCTTTAAATTCCTTAAAAGCATCAAATGCTTCAGCCTTCTCAAAAAGAAGGTAGAGATACATGTATCTAGAATGATCATCAATAAATGAGATAAAATATCTCTAACCATTAATGTATGGAGTAAATGGGCCACAAATATCTATGTGTATAATTTTAAGAAGCCATGAACTTCTCCAGGCACCTTTAGTGGACTTGTTTGTCTGCTTTCCCTTTACGCAGTCAGCACAAGTACCGAAATCAGTGAAATCAAGAGCTTGTAAGATTCCATCATTCACTAACCTTTGAATTCTCTCTATGGAGATATGTCCCAATCTCCTGTGCCACAACATAGATAAATCCTCATTGATAATATTGTGTTTTGTACCAGTGGTTTGAATAGCTAAGACAAGCAAATTATTCTCAAAAGTGAGATCTAATTATAGTTGAAATAGGTAATTGACTTGAACTCCGGTACCAACAACTTTATTGTCTTTTAAAAGATCAAAACCAAAGTTCTTAAAGCTAACACCATAACCATAGTCTTGTAAACGAGAGATAGAAATCAAGTTTCTTGAATACGCTGGTACGTAGAAAACATTATAAAGATCCAATTGATAACCAGATTTTAAAACAAGTCTATAAGTTCCCACTCCTTCAACTTGCGAAAGCATTTGGTTTCCAGATCGAACACTTTGCTCAGTTCCCACTGGTTTCCTTAGTTGCAGAAAGCCCTACATATTTATCACAATATGGATTGTAGCACTAGAATCAATCCACCAAGTATTATCAGGAGCTTCAGAAAAATTTGACTCACACACACAAATAAAGTTACCTTTCTTCTTGAGCCACTTCTTGTACTTGAAGCAATCCTTCTTGAAATGTCCTTGTTTCTTGCAGAAGAAGCATTTATCCTTATTGTCAGTTTTAATTAACAAAACCTTATTCTTCTTTTCCTTATGGGAAACATTGTTCCTTTCTTTGCATCCCCCGTATCATGAGACATTAAATGAGCACTCTCAATGACCTCTTGTTGTAATATCTCTTCCTCTTGTACACACATGGTCAAAAGATCATTAATAGACCAGTTTTCTTTATGTGTGATGTACGCAATCTTAAAAGGTTCGTACTCTGAAGGAAGTGTTTAAAACAAAATGCACTAGAAATGGTTCGTTAAGTTCAAGCTTTAGCGACTTTAACTGGGAAGCAATGTCTCTCATCTTCATAATATGTTCTCGCACACCTCCTTTTAGACTTATCAAAAGTCATACCTGTGAGTTTCTTTATTAGAGTGCTGGCTAATGCTTTGTCAGATCTAGCAAACGCTCTTTGATAGCCTTTATGTAATCCTTCACCTTATCACATTCAGCAATGGAGCCACGGATACTGTTACTCACATGAGTCTTGATGAGCATTAGACTGAGGCGATTGGATCGTTCCCACTTCTCAAAGGCCATTTTTTGTTCTACTATACTTTCTTCCATGAGTGCTTCTTGCTAGTCCTCACGAAGTGCAAGATCTAAGTCCATCCACCCCGAAGTCAAAAGGATTTTATCTTTAGAGTCAGAAAAGTTGTTCCCAGTAAGCATTGGGACACTAGATGAAGCATTGAGAACTGCAGCGGTGTTGAATACTACATCCAAAGATAATCAAGAATATTAGTGCTATGATGTGGAAAAATATACTAGATAATAGCGAATTCAAACCTTCCTTTGGCCAGAGGTTGCTAAACAGCATGGAATTTACTATTCTTTATTTAATAAGACTGATAAGTAAAAATAAGAGTATGGAAAAATTCCATTACCTAGGTATTTGAAATTTCTCTATCTCAAATTCCCCTTATCATCTTATTCCAATCAAACACCTAAAAATAATTACTTCCCTTTGGGGCCGGGTAACTACTCAAGATGATTAATTACAATTTAAAATATCATTCATTTAACCTTTGTATGATAGACCATGTGTTTTCGGATGCTTTGGCTACTCCCAAACACATATTCTCACATATAACCGTATAATGATATTGTAGGTTAACTTTATTACCACTGCTATTATATACCGCAAAACCAAATAGATATAAAAGTGGTTAGAAATTCTTAACAAACAAAAACAACTCAAATGAGTATGTGATTATAGAAAAAGGTAAAACTGGATCGGGAGAAAAATATAAACAAATCTCATATAGCCGAATTGAGATTTCATTATTGTGGCTCTGATACCACATGTTAAATTTTCTTGATTAGGATCGATGCTAGTAGATCCATGCAGCGGAATTATACTTACCTTCAGCCATGGTAGAGTGTTGATATATATCATGTTAAATTTTCTTGATTAGGATCGATGCTAGTAGATCCATGCAACGGAATTATACTTACATTCAGCCATGGTAGATAGTTGATATATTTCTTCTACCTTAACTAGATGTTGGGTCTTCTAGTTTTTCTCTAGAGCAGGTGTACTTTTACACTCCCGATTTATCGTGAACTCTTCAAGATTTTGTTTCTACAGAAGAAGAGAGGGACAAGAAGAGAGAAATATGTTGTGGGTTTTAGGTACTCGCCTATGCCTCTAAATGCTTGAGTGCCTTGACAAGATGAAGTACAACAAGCATTATATAGGCTAGGCTAGGACCCTTGAAAACCCAATGGATATTCTTTATTGTCTCCATCCATCAAAGAGACATAAATATTGTAACTGTATAATAATAACTTGGCGGTTTCTTTAATCTGGTTTTAATAGTCTTTAATAGGAATACGAAACCATTTGTAACCCAAAACTGTAAGAAACTAAATGGGCAAGATAAATTTTTGTAACTATTATGTAACCTCAAGAATTATTATCGTAACCCTTAAACTTAACACGCCTCCTGATGTGAGAATTTATCATGTGGGCCACTCAGCAGTTACCCACTTCTTACATATGCATCTATCAAAACTAGGAAATATCTAAATGGTCCACGTGGTAGTGGATAGTCCACATATATCACCCTGAATCCCTTCGAGAAAAGAAATCAGCTATGTCTCAAGTTTAACTGGTGATTGCATTATAATTAATTTCCTTGAGAACAAGCAATACTTGGAAAACTATTTTGTTGAAGAAATATTTTGTTTTTCAACATGTGACCACACGAACTTTCCATAATTCTTCGCATCATGATTGAACTGGGATGGCCTAACCGGTCATGGTAAGTTTTTAAATCATCAAAGGATTTCAATTTTTCAACGATATATATATTACAGTTGTATAGATATATGTAGGCTATAATTTTGAGGAAATAGCAACTAGCTTTTCCAAAATTTTCTTTTTTTTTTCCGGCTATCACTTTTCTGATACAAATATATTCAACATTTCCATCATTCCCCATCTCAATGTGATACCCATTCCGACGTATATCAATGAAATAGCAGGTTCAGACGTGCCAGAAAACAATGCATATTTTTGTTCCCTTAGTAATAATATTGGATTTTCCAAACCCCTCAATAATACTCGTACTACTATATATGGTGGTAACTTTGCAGCATGATTTTTCAAATGCGAAAAATATTTCTTATGCTGAAGAATCATGTGCGTTGTTGCACTGTTGATAAAACATACATCTTCACCATCCATCGATGACTTTCTTCGTTGAGGATTATTTCATACAAGTTTCCATAAAAACAAACAAATGTTCAAAATGATCCTACAAGTATTATTTTCATGACAACACTTTAATATCATTAATTAAGGACTATCCGACGCAGTGCCTTTCTTTCTTTAAGTAACATTAAAATTAAACATAAACATCATAGAGGTCAAAAACTTGACTTATGAACATATGTTATCATATTATGTCACTTATATAGTTTTTGTTAAGAGCTACAACAAGCAATTTTCATAAATTCCCCTGGTCCTATACCATCATGATTCTTCATGAATCATAATAAAATGTTCATCTCGTACAAAATAAATAAATAAATAAATACTTCTACATTGAGCTCACTAGGTGTTATACCATCCTCTAGATCAATGATTTGCTCAATACCATTTATTTTTCATGATAATAATTTCTGGCGCAAAATATCATATCATATCAAAATCAAAGACATTTGGCATTATATATCATATACTCTTAGGTTTGATATCTTTTGCGGCATATCAAAATCAAACTTTTAGGTACAACGCCGTTTATCGCATATTGAAGTCAAGTTTCACGCGCGATGTGCTTTATACTTTGTCCAAGCTAAAACAATACAAACGTGATGCTTTTCATGTCATTATGAATAACAAAAAAAAATTAAACCTTATTTATATTGAATTTAAATAAATCTAAACACGGAAAAAGTGAAATATTAAAGATGAAACAAAATCTGGCACAATGATCACGTGACAATTATTTATGGCATGATGTCTCATGTTATATCTAATATCTGGCATGATGCCTCACATGAAATTATATCTGGCACGAAGCCTCATGTGACATTAATATTTGGCACAATACCTCACGTGGCGTTAATACTCGGCATGATGCCTTACGTGATACCGATATATAATAAATGAGTAAATAGATAAATAAATAAGCGCAAAAATATAATAACTTAAACAATGTAAAAATATATAAAATGATAAATAAATTTTGGCATGATGCCTCATGTGAAATTACATATGGCATGATCCCTCACATGAACATAATTTATGGCGCAACACCTAACATGAAATTAATATCTGACACGATGCCTTACGTTAAATTAATTTATGGCATGATGCCAAACATGTTATTAATGTCTGGAACGATGCCTCACGTTATACTAATAAATAAATAAATAAAAGTGAAACTGGATAAATCAATCAATGTGAAATAAATGGAATAATTAACAATAAATAAAATTTGGCGCGATGCCTCGGGTGATACTTAATCCTGGCTTTGCAACCATAACCTTGCATTAAAACCCTAGAACTGGTTTGGTTCTCTCGTTTTCCTTTCCGTTTTTTTCTTTAGTATCTAACTGTTTTCTTTTTAGCCCACCATCAAATCTGGTGTGCGAGAGCAACATTCCAGTGATAAATCTGGTGTGTGAGAGAAACATTCTAGTGATTTTTTTATTAAAACACACTCAACTTTCTTTCCTCTTATCATGATAGCTTACACATCTATGAGCTTAAATAAAATAAAGCTCTTAAACAAATGCAACGACCTATAAGACAATGTTTACCGCAAATATAATGAACTTCCGTCCAGCTAGACACAACCTTGATGTTTGTCACTATCAAATCTCAAAATCAAACCCCACTATTCCTGAATCCTTCAGGATAAAAGTGGAGCGTACCTGTACTCTTCCCTAATGTACTGACTCCTTCAAATCATTGTGTGAGCCTTGATTTTTAAGCCCTATCCTATGTTGATTAGGATCTAGTCGGGTTTTAGGTCCACTTATAACCTAAGATTAATAACTATGTCGTACAACAATAATTATTAAAACCTAAGCTAGCTCACTGGAACCTATTATGAGTCGCCACCTAATTTTAACCTAGATCAAATTAGGAAATGTAACACCCCTGAATAACAATCAATAATTAAACGACGCGCCTAACGGTGACATGAGATGTCTACGCAGCGGTTTCTAACTATTCGGGTGCTACAGACGCCAACCACCCACGTGGTTGACACGACCATTCTACCTACACCAAGTTACGGTCTGCATGACTGGAACTTATCTTGACCAAATCTCATAAAACACATTCCAAATACCGAGGGTATAAATAGTAGCTATCACCTTACATCACTACTGTGGAAATACATCCCGGATCAATGCCCGCCAAAGTAACAACCTATACAACATGGTGCTACCCAAGACCCATCTGTCTCGCCCTGATGGACTACCCCCAGTAGCCATCCCGCCTACGCTCCGTATCATCTAGTTTATTACCTATAAACATTGAGTAATAAAGGACTCAGCAACTACGCTGAGTATGAATACGTGTAGCCCGTATGTTGCCGGGCTACACGACTACTTGGTCGAATATTATTAGGTCCGGTTACAAGCTATAATAAAGCAGTAAAGCACACCACACTTCCTCATGATAACATACACACTTAACGATAGCATAGCACTATCAACAAACAACCAAGCATAACTTGCAAGTAGTACATCAACGTCAAACACGCAACCCAGTACAATAAGCTGCTAATGTAGCAACAACAATCAAGTAATTAATAGGACGTGTGCGTAGGTTTATTATATCGGTGATCCTCACTATGGGATCATTCAAGAGATTACATATTGTTTTCTTGTTCTCATTACACAAATTTACCTTCATTCTCTTGCACCGAGTCAGGGATATAGGTTAGATCCTGAGACTTTATTATGTAGGTGCTATTCAGCCCTTGTTTCTTTAAGGTTCACATTTGTGAATTTTCTTATTTGCTTGGTCTCCTTACACAAGTTTTCCTTTATTCTCTGGCACCGAGTCAGGGGATATAGATTAGATCCCGAGTCTTTATTATGTAGGTGCTAATCATTCCTTGTTTCTTTAAGGATTATTTGTGAATTCTCTTATCACCACAATTTGGAGAACGTCTTCTCCATAGCCACTCCTATATTCCGGCGTCATGTGTCGAGAAAGAGGGGTCATCTCAAGACCCCAGGGTGTGCTCGCTAATCCTCCAGTCCCAGCGTCATACGTCGAGAAAGAGGGGTCATCTCTAGACCCCAAGATGCGCTCCACAATAGTCGGTCGAAGGATCTGATGCAGATACCAACTCCGAGTGTCCAAACCGCGCGGCCCGAGATGTTGTCTTCCCGGTTATTCTCATGTTCCACCAGTTGCTATTTACTTATTATGTGTCTTTTCTTTTTGTCAGATCGACACCATTGTGGGTGTCGATAGTAGTCCTCAATAGGGTATTCACTTATCATAAATAACTTGACACCATAGTGGGCGTCCTTAGGAGTCCTCCATGGTTAGAGAGGAGCTTTCCTTTATATAAGTAGTTTTATTTGTTTGTATTATTCATCACGTTTCGTCCCGTAATTTTACATAAACGGGGAGTGACTAAGTTACTGTGTGCACGCAAGTAAGGTATAACAGGTATAGAGCAAGCAATACCACAATTTAAATAAGCAATCCGTTCTCATGCTTCACACAAGCACACCGCAAGCAAATAAGCAAGATAAACAAACATTCCGTTTTCATGCTTTAGTCTTGAGGTCATTGGAAAACGAGGCACACAGCATACAAGCCGTGTAACACGGCAACATACGGACCACACATATCCATACCTTAAGACTGTAGAAGTTACCTCCCTCGTTCTGGGATTCTCCCGTGCGACCGCCCGCTACGTTCCTAAATTTGTAACACGAGCGTATTAGCTTTATGTAGTCGTGCTTTAAAGTTCATAAAGTTCCTTATTTCCTTTTCATTTATCTACTCTTGAGGGTTCACACAAGTACTTACCCAAAATTTCCCGGGTACTTGCAACTCCACTTATTCACCAATTTAACTCCATGTAATTAACTTATAACCCGACTATGATTTACAACAACTTAGTCTAATACCCTAGCGTGAGTTGAGGTCTATTATTAACCATTGTATTTCCTTTACCCATACAACCAACTACTTACGCAGGACTTACAAAAACAAAACCGACAATTTACGTTCGGTACCTCGCCTCCCTTATCCTTAACTTTCAATTATAGGAAGCTATTTTATTATTATTGTTTTTTTAGTTATATATATACATTTTATTTTATTTTTTCCTTTTAATTTCCTCCAAGTGTACTCTCAGGCTTTATCTAACTCCTAAGACGTTTACACTGTCGATTTTCACAATAACTAGTCCTATCTTTAGCCAATGTTGTAGAGTACTCTTAAGCACCAAAAACGTGACAAGTCTTCCTTACTAATTATAACTTCTACTGTTCAGACTTTCCAGGTTACTAAGACACGCTCCTTATTCTACTTCCCCCTTCTGTTTTTCTTTGTTTCACTGTGGCTACTAAACAGAACAACACCCTGCTCATTACTTGGTTATTTCCCATTCCTAGTTCACCCGGGTTTGATTTTCAATATGCCTAATCTGTACCCTCTCTCTTCTAGGCATATTAGCAAGGCTTTACATTCATACCCAACCTAATACAGCACTACTCACCACCTAGAGGCCCATCTGTACAGAACCGAAACTCAACAGAAACTAAAACACAACCTGCACATTTCTTCATCCTACTCCATGTTTAAGTTACCAAGCTGATGTCTAACTCTCCCAAAGTGTTTTACCAATCTAGACCAAATGTATTAACTAGGTCTTGGGTTTATTATTAAGCCAGTTCGACACGGTTACAACTCCTGTAACTTAATTGTACAGAACAACAGTAATCAACAATCTGCAGCAAGATTTGTATGTTTATTTCTCCTTTCTTCCTTTACTGAGTATCTAACTGACTTCAAAGCTTCCGAATGAGTATACCAACTGGTTTCACCCCTTATAGCAATGTTTTAATTTCAAACTCAAACCACTACAACACTCTTAACATTTCTGTAATTCAGCTATACGGAAGCTATGATAAGTGCAAAACATATAGACTTATTAAGGTTTAATCACCTTATAATTTGCAGCATTTTTAGTAATGTTTCTCACTTATCTTGGGTTTTTCCTATAATTATGATGTTATATTAACTGATGTATTACATGTGTTAAAATGTAGGAAAAGTGCCAAATAATTACATATTATAAGGGATTACAAAGAGGCACGCGAGATGCACGCAAGAAGGGCGTGTCCGCCCCCGGTCCGCATGAGTTTAAGCGGACAAGATAGAGAGGAGAGGACCGCGCATTTGTTGCATGTGTCCGCATGGAATAACGCGGACAACAAGGCGGACAGGAAAAGAAATGGGCGTGTCCGCCCCTGCGTCCGCATGAGTTTAGGCGGACAAGAGACAAGGAACCCGTGAGAGTGCATGTGTCCGCCTCTGCGTCCTCGTGAAATAAGGCAGACAAGAGGAGAGTCCCCGCGACAACTACAAGTGACAACCGCATGGAATAAAGCGGACAACAGGGAGGACATGAGACGTCTGCATAACTGAAGGCGGACATCTACGCGGACGCGTGTAAATGTCCAGATCTGGAAATTAACGCAACGGGTTATCTTCTTCGCCGACTGTCTTCTCCAACTTGCTTCTTTCTTTCGGCGCGCCTGCAACATATCCATCTACTCCATTTAACATATCAGGCGATGCCTTAAATCACTCACGCGGTGTTCCCTCTTCTTACTTTTCCTTCCTCTATAAAAACCACGCTCGATTCATCTTCTCCAGGGTCCTTTCGGAGGTTCCTTCCGTGGTTCCTTCCGGAGTTCCAATTCACCCCATCAATCCGTCTTCGAACCACTACACCTTCACTCACTCGTTCATTCCATTTCTATTCTCCCGTCTTCTCCATTTGTTTTCTTTTCATTTCATTAGTCTCACCTCTAGTAATGGTGGCCACGGGTCCGGTTCCACCGGTTCCGGTTCCGGAAAATGTGTATTCGTATTCGGAACCGGTCTGGGCGGTTCCGGTTCTGAAATCTGGATTCGCTTCGGATTCGGTCAAAAAACCGGTTCCGGCCGGTTCCGGTTCTGATCGGTTCCGACCGGTTCCGGAGCGGTTCTGGAAAGATTCGATCGGCTCCAGTTGCTTCGTTTTAGCTCTGATTTGAGATCCGTTTGAGCGCACACGTTGCTCTTTTCATCCACTTTACTCCTAGATAGGTTATTCTTCAAGTTTATAATCTTAAATGTATAAGAAACAAAGACTTAGGAATTTTTATTGAATTTACAAAAAATAAGGAACAAAGAGAATTTTATTATATGATTCACTACCTCATTAAAACCTTATTAGGTAAAACCCCATTGGGAAAACCCTAATAAGGAAAAAGAGTACAGCTACTAAGAGGTTACATGATTTCAATTTGCACGTCTTTAAAAAAAGATTACAAGGAAAGAAAGTAATACTAAATTACTAATACATTCTAAAATATTACAAGATATAAGTCCTAAGTGGTGTTATCCCCATTCATCTCATACCAATCATCATGTTGGCCTTCATATTGCAATGCGCGTGCTTGGGATCTAACAGCTATTTTCTTCAGAGGAGTGCGCGCCCGAGACCCAAAACGACGTCCTTTTGGCCCGATTCCAATGGTAACTTCAACCGGTTCTGGGGCGGTTCCGGTTCCACCGGTTGCGGTTCCGGTTGCGGTTCCCGGTTCCGAATCCGACGACGGTTCCAGGCGGTTCCAAGCGGTTCTAGGCGGTTCCGGTTCCGGTTCTGGGCCCAGTTCGGGCCCGAATCTCAAAACATGTATTCGTATTCGGAACCGGCTGAGGCGGTTCGGTTCCGGTTCCGGTTCCCACCGGTTCTCGGCCGGTTCCGGTTCCAATCGGTTCCGGGTAGAACCGGACCCGATGGCCACCATTAACCTCTAGTCTCACGTATTTAAATAGCGGATCACTATTTAATATGTTGGGCTAGTTTACGTATACTCTGGGAATAATTATTATGTATTTGTATTAATTGCAATATGTTTTACTGGTTTTAATTTTAATGCAGTTTGTTACGCTTAAAGGTTATCTCGCATCTTTTTAATAAACCTCATGAATTTATTAAAATGCTTTACGAAATCTATTTCTAATCTGATCGGTGAAAAAATAGATGGGTTAATTAAGCAGTAAAACTGTAGGAAACTTGTTTTCATCGATAAGTCAGTACTCAGTTGCAAGAATATAATTCCTTTTACAATGCCGTTTACTAGCACTTGCTCGAGTTTTCATCGGACCTTGCATTTTCTGGTAAAACAAGTTCTTATGAGTTTTCATCGGACCTTAAGATAATTAAAGGAATTATGCCAAACAATTATAATTAAACCAGTAAAACTAGCATGAAAAATCAGATATTATATTAACGTGAACCAGAGTCCCATTTAGTATTTCTGTTAACTTAGTTTATTTTATCTTTCCTTTTTATTTATAAAAACAAGTCAATTAATCCCCCCTTTTTGTGACATGCTTAGGTACTATAATATGTACATTAGTCCCACGGTTCGATATCCGGTCGCTTACATTTTACTATACTACCACGACCGGGATTTGTTTGCAGCCCGACGTTTATTTTGAGTTTTAATTTCTTTTCTTTAAATTACACTAGTTCTAACCACTCAGATATACACGTTTGCAAAATGGCGCCGTTGCCGGGGACTAGATTTATGCTAGTCCCTAAGCCCCGGATTATTCACCTGTTAAATATTAAATATTCTGTTCTCTTTATACTGTTAATATTATGTCCATAATATTTTGTTTATTGTTAATATTAATTATCTACTATATTTTGTTTATATTATTATATTTGTTGTTTAATCTAACTCCTAACATTTAATTCTAACTACTAACATTTTAATTTTATGTACACTAATTCCTAACGTTTAATATTCTGTCAATTAATTACTAACATTTAATTTTCTGTAAATTAACTTCTAACATTTAATTTCCAGCAATCTAACTACTAACTTATAATTTTTGTCAACTAACTACTAACTTATAATTTTATGTCATTTTTATTTTGTTGTTGTTGATAAGTTTAATTAAAAAAATAAAGAGAATCGCAAGCAGAGCCTGTCCGCCTAACCTGTAGAGCACGTCCGCCCAACACCGTGTGGACGCCAACGAGGACCTAGAGGTGGCAGTTCGGGTCAATCAGTTCGGGTTTGGTTCGGTTCGGCTCGGTTGGGTTGATTTCAAATCGTTCAATCTATGGTTCGGGTTGGACCGGGTCGGTTGAATTCGGTTTGTTCGGGTTGAGTTCGGTTTGTTGAAATATCGGGTCGGTTTGGATCGGTATGGGTGATTTTCGGTTTGGATGACTTTCGGTTAGGGTAACTTCGGGTCGGGTAACTTACGGTTCGGGTTAGCCTCTGGTTTTTTCGGTTTTTTCGGGTTATGAGTCAAATTCGGGTCAATTAATCGGTTTAATTCGGTTTGCCATTACAGAATCCAGCAACTCAATCATCATGATATGCAAATTTGACTTCAATCAATCTCTACACGTATAAATGTATATAAAAGATTAATTTAAACAAATAATTATAATTTGCATCCTGTTATACTTTAGCAACTAACTCTGAACTTATCATAATATTGATGTAGCTTTAGATTATTTAGTAGTTTCAATATTTGAGAGGAGTATAAATAAGGTATGTTTGTGGATAATTATTAAAATTGTATCAAAGAGTAGTAACTTGTATTTTCAATCTATTAATAGTCAGCGAATGGAATTAGTTAATAAGTTTTGATGACTTTTTTTACGGTAGTTAAAAACTGTTAATGATGAAGAACTATTTAGAAGTATAAGAATTTTGCTACATAGGTAAAAACCTTCAAGTATATTAAACATTTATGCTAAATTGCTAATGAGGGAGAATTATTCACAAGATTGGATAAAGGCATGAAAAATTCTAATTAATAAAAACACCTTCATTATATGAATAATTAATACAATAATTATATGAATTAGTGATAAATTTGAGTCTAAATATACAAATATTTTTGGTTCTTACGAATCTATCATTGATGAGTAACGCATTATCATTTCATATTAGTTGTGCAATTAATGAAAATGCATGATAATTAATTACTTTAAAATTTTATAGTGTAAAATATTTGTGGTATATTTAAAATAATTCTCGTGTATATCATTTATTAATACTTTTTTATAGGTACGCCACTTACTAAGTAATGATTAATTGTAAAAGTATTGTGGGGCATTGTTTAGTGTTGTATGATACAAATGCTAAATACAGATTTGTATTTAAACTAGATATTGGGTATAAACATTCTGTTTTATTCTCATTGTCTCCTATAATTAATGCAAGATATTCTTTTGGGTCACATCGGATATATTAGTTCGGGTCACACTGGTTTCGTTTCGGGTTCGGTTCGGTTGGTTTCGGTTCGGGTCACTTCGGATTTTGGGTCATCGTTGGGTTATGGGTGACTTTGGTTCGGTTGATTTTGGTTCGGATGACTTCGGTTCGGATGATTGTGGATTGTGGTTTACTTTCGGTTTTACAATAATACGGTTCGGTTTGGTCCGGGTCGGTTTATTTTGGACTTCGGGTCATTTTTCAAGTTATAGTTTTCAGTTGAGATTCGGATTTGGATCGGATTGGTTCGGCTCGGTTTTTCGGGTTCGGGTTACTTTTGCCAGGTCTACAGTACCGCCAACTGTCCGCCCAATGCGATGCGGACGTCCATGCGGACGCCTACTGCTCGCCCAATAAGCTTGTCCGCCCCATTCCACGCGGACGCCAATGAGGACAAGGCGCGCCCGCCTAACGACACGCGGACAGCCACGCGGGCGTCCCCATTTCTTTAGCTCGACGCCGCGTTTTCATCTCTGTTCTTCCCCAATTCTCAAAATTTCAAAATCGACCCGAAGAGAAGAACAAGCAGCTCGCGCGACTAGCCCCCCCTCTTCAAATTGCTCCAGCTTCGTCAATTCTCCACCAAATCACGTAAGAACAAATTCTATATTCGACAATATAGCTGAACTCGCATCTGGAAAGCAACCTCAGTTGCTTTGGAAATTTCGGTATCTTCGGTTGAACACTTGCGCGAATTTAAGTGTGAGGAACGTCTCACCCCTACCAAAGCTTTAAGTGTGAGGAATGACACCTTCCTCAATCTACGATATAAGGGGAGTCTCAGTTCTTTCTTTATTATATTAATGTTCAACCTATCTGATGTTAATCCTACTCTATTAATTTAATCCTTTATGAGTTTGTCATATTTTGAAAGGTCCTTGTCTTGAATTTAATTTTGATCAATGAGGACATTGCTCCTCTTAAGTGTGAGGAAGTTAGGAGAGACCTTTCCCTGAAAATATGGCAGTTGTTCGATAATGCCACACTCGCTTTTTGCTACTCTAATTGCCTGTATAAAAAAATGAAAAAAATGAGATAAAATAATTGTAGAAGTGTCTGAAATTATGTCAAGTGACAACTGAAAGATAGTTTTATTTAAAGGAGTTTGTATAAAATTATTTTCCATCAAAATACTCTATTTTTCACTCAAAATATGATAGATCTGCTAATTGTAAAAACCAATTTAGTTTAGCTTGGGATTATGGTAATATGTGGAAAGTCAAGGAAAGAAAAGGATAAAGACAAGGTACTCCGCTGTTTATGAATTTTTCTAACCCAAAACAGGCCTCGTCTATCCGGTTATTAAGTTCTTCGGGGTGCTTTAACACCATTCTACCTAAGGTCTTGCGATCTGGGATAGAAGACCCAACACCGCTACAAGGATAGAGAGAAAAGTCAGGGGTACATAAAAATAATGCAATTTTTTTAAAAAAATTATGTGTTTTGTATATACAATCTTCGCAAGCTACCAATTATAGAAAACAAAAACACACAATCTTGTTTCCCACTTCATATAGCTTCAGTTTAGTTTGCTTCACAGATTTCTAATCTTCCAATATATGCGCACTTAGTTACGTGCTCTAGTAAGTTTTGTTTTTAATTTAGAACAACCTAAACATAATGACCACTCTACTGAAACTCACTTATACAGAACTAGAAAACTGAAAAGAAACCGAAACACCAAACTGGTACTGCTTCTTCTATCATTCTCTTTATTCATCAGTCTGACTTCCAATTTCTCCAACCTTGATTTCCCACGTAGCTAGGTGGTTTAGCAAGGTTTTAGTTCACTTTTGGATCGATTTGGCACTCTCACTACTTCTGCAATTGAATTATATTGAAACAACTCATTACTGGAAAACTGAAACACACTAGTATGTTTCTCCCTTATTCCCTCTATTAAGCTGCGCAACTGACTTTTATTTCCTGTCTAGTTCTTGTCATGATTATACTGATGACACATTAAGTTCCCAACACTTGTTTAATCAACTTTTCAACACTTACCGCTTAGGCATTATTTAGTTTGGATTAAATAATTCCCCTGATCACTTAGCAGCATCACTTCCCAGCTTACCTATCATTGATCTCACGTCACAAATACTCAAACTTTCCAGAACTAGGACATACACTACACGGCTCTGATCTGATCTGATTATCACCCTTAGACTCTCCTATCAATCCTTTTACTCAACTAGTTTTTTTTCCTAGCCGTTTGTTAGCATGTTTGACAATAAATCTACGAACAGCAGATCAAACAGGTTCTAGTTTAGTTTTCAGACATGAACAAGAATGAGCTGAGGGTTACAACATTGACATAATACATCAGATTTCCAAACACAAAATAGCTATGAGTTTAGTCAACAACCTTAAGTAGTTCAAGCTGGGTTTTCCTTGCTGTTTTGGTTAGTGGTTGGACTAAGGAACCTTGGCTTGGATCAGATTGCAAGGCAGTTTGGGATCAGTTTCTGGGTGCTTTTTGGCACAACATTGCATCGGTTTGGTTTCTCGGTCTTGCCTCTAAGAGTTGCGTAGAGGATTCTGTTCACAGCTTTAGGGATCCGACCAGCTGGTTCGCCAGCTTTCGAAAGGTTTCTGTAGCGGGTTCTTGCTCGAGGTTTTCCAGAGATTCCACCCGTAGGTTTGCATGCAAGGTTCGTGCGACGAAGGTGAAAAGGCTTAGTGAGTTTTGAGCACAGATTTTTGGGCAACAACAAACAGAGGAATGAAACCAGAAGTATAAGGGATCCAGGAGAGTTTACCTTGCGCTTGTTTCTCAACAGAAATGGCATGAGTTCCTTACGGGGTTTCTCAGTACCCTTCATGGCTGCATCTTTAGAATATTGCATGCACGAACAATTGAGGGGAGAAGAAGTTAGAAAGTGACGGCTTTCGGTCAGAAGCAAGGAAGTGGAGAAGAAGGTGTCGTTATCGGTTTACCTTGCTTGCAGGTCTTGCGTTGTTCCAGATTCAAGACCGGTAAAAACTCTACGATACGGACATGCGAGGGAAGGATTGAGGAACTTGAGTTATGGTGGAGACATGAAGCAACATCAATCGCCACGGAAGAAACTGGGAGATAGAATGAAGCGGTTCGGGAAGAACAAAGTTGTTGTTTTATGATAACTAGCTCCAGACTCTAGCAGCTGAACATCGCGAGAACGCAGGGGGCTTCAAAGAGTAACGTTGGGACAGAAACTTAGGGAAACTAAAGAGCCCTTCTCTGGACTTGCGCGCATTGGGAAACGACAGGGAGGACATGCAAGAAGGAAAAATGCAAGCTTGTTTGGCTCAGAGTTCGGAACTCACACATGCGAGAAGGCAAGGGAACATTTGTTTGAAAAGCAACCAAAGTAATTTGCATGGGAAAGAGGAAGGAATCGAGTGGTCTGTTACTTTGGGTTACAGACGCACGCGAGAATGAACTCCAGAGACAACGGTTGGGAAACAGGGAAGTCATTTGCAGGCAGGGCAAGTGGGGGAATTAATGAATGTTTAGCATATTAATGTACTACCCGAGCTGGTCAATTGAAGTTTCGGACGTCTGCTGAGTGGGGTTGATTAGTTGTTAATCTATGCATATTGGACATATAAGTGACGTAGTGGGGCAATAGAGCTAAGTAGTACGTAGGTAGTTAGTTCAACATTTAAGTCAAGGAATATAAATCGGTGAGTACAAGTCCTTACATTATAATGTTACTGGTATGTGTTTGTATCCAATAACATATTTCGTATACTGTGCTCTCGTAGCATATGTAGTCTGTACAATAGTTATATGACGCAAGTTCCCGATCTATTTTAGTTTACATAATGTGCTACCCTAGTTTCGTGTACAAACGTCCTAACGCGGTATAATTTAATTTGCTCAATTGTATCGGTTAATGTCAAAAACCGCTGAGCACAAACGCGTATGTTACATTGTGACTTGTTTATATCTTAGTATCGTAGGTTATATGTCATACCACGGTTATATTGATGTGACCGGTTTATTGCACAAATATACCACACATATTCATGATTTCCAGTGTTTTAATTGTTAGGGGTGTTTCAACCTACCCCCCTTAAAGAGACTTCGACCCGAAGTCTTGTCTCATTAATTAATGTTCGTATTCTGATCACTCACGGGAATCAAATCCTGAATTCATTCTCACTAACCAAGGGATCATGTTCCGCAATTTCATAGTTCTATTTGACCATCTGTGCTTATAAGTACCACGCCACATTTGTGGCTTCGCCAAGTTCTCAATAATATGCCACATCTGTGGCTTCACCACGTTCTCAATAATATTTCAATGTACCAGTAATATTCATAAACCATACTCATGTGTAATCAAGAGAACAGTTATTCATTCATTCATTCATAACCACAATGCATCCAAAACAATCCATCCATAGTTCACACACATAGCCACCCAAAAACAACGCACCAAACGAGCAACAGAACAGCAAAAGCGAAACGCACCTACCCCCCTTAAAAATGGATTACGCCCACGTAATCCTCATTTTATCATCCTTAAACTTTGGTTCTAGATGTTTTAGTCTCAAGGAGCATTCTAGGTTTCATGCAATGTAGCTCACATTATAACCCCGTCAAAGGTCTTGACTATGTTAATGGCTTGGTTTCTGTATCAAAGGCTTTTATTGGTATCATACCGATCTACCAACGGATTCGGGTTTAGTCTCTCTCTGGGTCTAAGGTATTGGCAGATAAGTCATTTGTTAATCTACTGGAAGATGTGAAAAACGGTCCACCAGCTTCTGCTGTGTGACTTTGATTACCTTAGGGTTTAGTTTTTCCCTTTCTATTATTACGGTGTATTATCTTGCTCCTTGAACCCTTGTAATTTAGGCGAAAAAGGGCTATTGATTGACACTTGGTATTTTAATCTGTATACGGTCTCGGTGGGTTGTAACTTGTCTATCTCTTTCCTCTGGAGGTTGAATGTTCATGGTTTTAGTGCGCTTTTAAGCGTCTGAATTGTTCCCTCTGGTTGATCTTTAGGCTTATATTCATGTAGGTTGTGTGTTAACTATTTAGAGCGTAATATTCTTCAATGTTACAAACATGTCGTGGTTACAACATCCTGTGTAGTTAGCTAGCTTACTCTCCTAGCATTATCACCTATTTTGTACCTTAATATGTACAGTTAAATTAGACTTTACTTCATCTTCAGATAACCCTTGTTACGGTTGACCTCAATTTATGGACTAATGCCCAAGTCTAAATCTTTAGATTAATTGTAACACCCCGTCCCAAGCCAATCGTGGTTATCGCAATTCTTAACACTTAATCGAATTCGTCGTAGCGGAAATAACATACACCGGGACCTTGCCACGGTCTGATCGTTAGAATATACCGGCCTTATCGATTACGACACTCATCCAAAATAAACAACCGACCAAACACCACCAACCAAAATACCACAAACCAAAATACCACCAACCAAGTGAGTATAAGTAACTAAGTCATAATCACAAACTTACATCAGTTTCAATATAAACAGACGGGTGCACAAGCGCAACCCGTACTCAAAATAAACAACCCATCCTAAGTCTAACCGCTCCTACTCTCGTGGTGCGACTTCATGGGCCTCTTACCTGCAAGTGTAAAAACAGCCCCCAAAGGGGGTCAGCACGAATGCTGGTACTCCCTCTCATGGCCCCCAAGCTAACGGGGCTACGACGACTAATTGTCGATAGCATGGAAATTGATTAAGTACACAATCATGATATGAAGTGCAATAAACAACAATCCACAGATGAACATACATAGTTCACACACAATGAACGACACAAGCGTTCCCTTATCAAACGGGTTAGTAACCCCCTCCTTAGTCCTGATTTCCATAACCTCAGTTCCTTATCTTACCTCAATCTTAACCTTAACTTATTCTCAGTATACAAACCGTTCCTGGAAGGGAATGGTTGTAGCTTAATCTTAAACCTAGGATTTAGGTGATCCTACCGCACCATCTTAATGCCACCTACCCTGGACGGGAGTCCAGGTAGCTGAGCCGGCAACCGGCCCTAGGCTACAAGTCCGAAGACAAGTCCTTAAGCAGAGGGCGGATCTGATTCAGATACCGTCCCCCCTTCCTTAGCATGCATGACCGGAGTCAGTCCTGGGTTTCCTCACTCAAGTTCCAGTTAGCAGAAAATCCTACACACCATGGGTTAGTTAAACCTTAACGGGTATTAACCAACAGTCACCAATACTTAATTCTTATCCTTAACTCAGTAAGTACTAAACTTGGTTAATAACAATCTCAAGTCTCGTGGGTTAGTGTAAAGAAAACACATACACAACGAGAACAAATATAACCGGTTGCATGCTTTATCTTGTCTTAGTCATAGCAATTAAACAGATAGCACTCAAGCCGAGGGACACCTCGTTAGCAAGCAGGTCACAAGAAAGATTGTACCGTTCACCGTCGACGATTGTTTGGTTTATCTCCTTCCAAGTCCCAATTCACCAATCCTAAAACATTCATTCAGTTTTAGGTTATTTCAATTCAAACTCAATACAATTACTTAGCCTCCCTAAACATCAACTTTTACTCTTTGTTTTTCACTAAGCCTTATGGTTTTTAACTTAACTCCTAGGTGCATCATTTCCTCATTATCTATTACACTTACTCACCCACTTAATGACCATTACACCCACCAAACAAGTCCTTAATAGCCTTATAACATCAATACCTAATCATCCCCACCATTTCCTAACCTTAAACAAAGTTTTTGGCCAAAACAGCACCGCGTCCGAACTTGTGTCCGAGCTTCCCAAGTTCGGACATAGGTCGAGACTCAAAAGGGTGCTATCAGACGTGTGTCCGAACTTGTGTCCGAGCTTCCCTAAGTTCGGACATAGGTCGAGGAAAATTCAAAGAAAAGTTTCAGGTGTCCGAACATATGTCCGAGTTTCCCTAAGCTCGGACATAAGTCGAGGGAAATTCCAAAAGAAAAATTCCAAGTGTCCGAACTTCTAAGGTCGGACGGAAGTCCGGACACTGGCCGAGTCTCAGAAGATTAAATTGCAACAGGGCATGTCCGAGCTTCCAAATTCGGACGGAAGTTCAGACAGGCCAAAATACCCATCTTCTAAATCCTTAAACACTTATCTCATTTCCTAGCATGGTCTAACCTTGTTTGGGCATTTAAAACACACCTTAAGCCCTCCACTAAACTCCTTAATTCACCCATCAATATCCATCTTAGTCATTATTTATTTCCTTGCAATAATGTCCACACTTGTAATGTTTCTCTTTAGGTTTCTAAGTGGTGGTTCACACCTATTATAACCACTATGCCAAAATGCTTCCTCACCACTATAACATCATCTCCCAAGCATCTTTCTCCACCTAAAATTCCTTTATACAACTACTTAAAGTTCCTACACCAATTTATGACACCATCATCCAACACATTATTTCTTTTCTACTAGTTTACCAATGTTTGCCTAAGTCCTAAATACACTAGTACATTCATTTGGTTCCTAAATCCTCCATGATCATGTCTAGGTCATTCCAACTCATTATACATCTTTAACTCACCCTTTTTCATCAAGACAACCTCTAAAACTTCCTAGGACTTCCTTAGTCATGAAATCTCCTTAGAACATCTTAAACACTTAGGTTCTCCTCTAAATTTTGCCATGAGTTCTCTAGTATATAGTTACACCCAACACTTGGTTTTTCACCATCAAACAACCAAGGTCACTCAAATTCTCATCACAACACCTTAACACACAATTTACACCAAAACTACACCACATCATCACATAGTGTATAAACTTAAAATGCTTGGCACTTATGCCCTTAAATGACAATAATCTTAACCACTGAATTTCCACATATATTTGCCTTTAACCTGCGAATACACACAACAAGGCTCCCATTGAAATAAAATGCTTCTTGTAATTTATCTCAACATAGTTTGACTATCTCTTTTCTCATTGGCTTAGTCACAAGTTCTCAAACATAATCATTGTTCTGCTCCTAGGTTATATATAGCCCTTTTCTAATGTAAAACTCTACACTAAACTCATCACATATCTAAATCCCATTCCCTTAAACAATAAAACACCTTAAGGTAAGTAATTTACCTTGTTCTTTTCAAGCTTTACAAACTTTCTTCCTTAGGTTTTCCTTGCTCAATCTCGGTCACCACTTAAACTCTCCTTGCCAATGTTCTAACCAATATCCAATGACTCCAATGAGTGCTAGATAATACATTAACCCTAAGGAACAAACCCTAGGTTAAAAATGTGCCTTTAAGGTATTAAGGTGATTGTTTTACCTTGGTTTCTCAAGACAAGCTTGGATATGAAGCAAGAAGGAGGGCCTCTTATCCTTTGAAGAGTAGAAAACAAGCTAGAACAAGCATAAACATGGAGTCCCATGAGTACAAATTTTCGGACAAGGGAAGAAATGATGGAAACCTAGATTTTCTTACATATTCCTTACCTTAAGAGAATGGAGAAGCCAATGAACTCTCCAAACTTGGATTTCCTCCTCTAATGGCGATTTGCCTTGGCTCCAAAATGAGGCTCTTGAAGTTTTGAAAAGATAGAAAGAAGGAGCTTGAGCTAACTAAGAGATATATGTGTTTTGTTTTGGTTTTGGAGCTAAAATGAGTAAGTAGTAATCAAAGGAAGGTGAAGCTAGCATGGAGGTTGTTCTTCACGTTGGAGAAGAAGAGAGGAGCAGCTCAAAACCGGTGGGAACAAGAGAGAATGAAGAGGTGAGGAGAGAGGTAAGTAAAGGTAAGATATTTATGTTAAAAGGTGAATAGTGTTTTTACTTACTTTTGCTTTATTCATTACTTAGCTAGATAAGTGTGGTGAGTCACACTTAAAAACCGGCCCCCTTAGTCAAACAAGGTGTATTGTGGTCTTTTTGACCATTTAATTGACTTACTTTGACTAATGTCTTAAACTAGCATTATTTGGTTACTATTCACTAAACAAGGCACATAATTGTGAAATTTTTGATTTCCCATTGATTTAGACTTCCTAATGTGATACTAATTAGTACACATGTTAATTAAAGAGTAATGATGGACATTTAGCCACTCAAAACCCATTTACAAGACAATTTTTCAAAAATGTGCTTTAAGACTCCTTAAAGCACATTTTGTGTTTTAACTTGTTTTCAAGCTTGGTTTTCTTTGGTAATTGGTTTAAAATGACCATTAGGATATTACTAAGGTCTTATAATGATATTTGGGTGCTCACCCAAGTCTCTCCAAGCTTAGAGCACGTTTTTGCTTAAACTGCTCTTTTGGTGTTTCCTTATGTTTTCTTTGGTTAAAATGGTTTCTTAATATTTCTAAGGCATTATTTAGCCTTCTTATATCTTAGTTTGTCACTTAAACACCATATCTAAGTTTGGGGTATTTCAATCTACCCCCCTTAAAAGAACTTTGTCCCCAAAGTTCACATATATGCTTAACCATTTACGGTACTCAATTCTCTTAATCTTAACACCACATCTTATATTCACATTCACACATCTCAAGACTCAAAGGTCAACCACAAATACAATACATAAGTATTATACATAACTCAAGCTTATCACCAAAGTGTAGCAACTTACACAAAATTACATCTTAAACAACCAAACAAACGACAAACATGATCGTTTCCTAACTCAAAAGCGAGGAAGCTCTACCCCCCTTAAAAAGGGGTACGCCCCGTACCCTATACAGACGATCTAGTCAGTAAACAAAGAAGGGTACTTCGCCCTCATCTTATCCTCTAATTCCCACGTGGCCTCTTCGACATCCTGGTTAGACCAGAGAACCTTCACCAGTCGCACTGTCCAAGATTCTCTGAGGAGTCTCCACGGATCTCATATTCGGTTCTAAAGTCAACCTCTCAGGTTCTAACACATGGAGGGGTGGTGCATGTATTTCTTTAGCTGTGAAACATGAAAACATCATGCACTTTACCCAGTTCAGCAGGTAGATTCAACCTGTAAGCAACCGGGCCCACCTGCTCCGTAATCTCATAAGGACCAACAAACTTCGGGCTTAATTTGCCCTTCTGCCCAAACCTGAATACACCCTTCATCGGTGAAACTCGCAGAAATACCTGGTCGCCCACTGCGAACTCCAGGTCCGTCGTCGAACATCAGCATACGACTTCTGCCTATCTTGAGCAGCTTTCATGTTCTCCCTGATTTGCTGAACTTCAGCCTTAACTTGCTCTAAATATTCTGGTCCTATAATGACCGTCTCACTCGACTCATCCCAGCAGAGCGGTGTACGACATGGTCTACCGTACAACGCTTGAAAAGGTGCCATCTTGATCGAAGCGTGATAGCTGTTGTTGTATGAAAACTCGATCAGATGTAGTCTGTCAATCCAACTGCCCTGGAAGTCTAAGGCACATGCCCTCAGCATGTCCTCGAGTGTCTGAATAGTACGCTCAGTCTGACCATCTGTCTGAGGATGGAACGCGGTACTCAGCTTGAGTTCTGTACCCAACGCTTCTCTGGTAGCTCTCCAGTACCTCGAAAGGAATCTGGTATCTCTATCTGACACTATGGTCTTTGGTATCCCGTGATGTCTCATTATTTCTTTCTCAAATAACTCAGCTAATTTGGTCACCTTCCAAGTATCCTTCATCGGTATGAATCGGGCTACTTTGGTAAGGCGATCCACCACCACCCATATCATGTTGAGACCTCCCCTAGCAGGTGGGAGTCCAACTACAAAGTCCATGGAGATATCATGGAACTTCCACTCCGGAACTGGCATCGACTGTACCATTCCGCCCGGTCGTCGGTGCTCGAATTTCACCTTCTGGCATGTGAGACACCTCAAGATGAACTCGGTAACATCTGTCTTCATTCCCGACCACCAGAAGTACCTCTTCATGTCTTTATACATCTTAGAGGCTCCCGGATGGATGGAAACTGAAGAACAGTGTGATTCTCTAAGTATACGGTCTTTCAATCCGTGTTGCCCCGTGGTATGCATAACCGGCCCTTAAGTCTGATCAGATCATCGTCGTGAAGTCTGAAGTCATATTTCTGACTCTCAAAGGTACCATCTGTCAGCTTCTGTCTGACCTCTCTCATGTACTCATCTGTCCTCTGAGCCTCTCGCACCTCATCAACCAAGCTGGAGAAAGAGACTAGCGAATGGAGTGAGTGTGCTCGACGGCTCAGGGCGTCTGCTACAACATTGGCCTTTCCCTCTTTGTATTGGAGGTCAATGTCATAGTCTTTCAAGAATTCCAACCATCTCCTCTGTCTGAGATTCAACTCCTTCTGAGTAAATATGTATCTTAAGCTCTTATGATCGGTGTAGATCGTCACACTAACCCCGTATAAGTAATGGCGCCATATCTTCAAAGCGAAGACTACAGCTCCCAGCTCTAAATCATGTGTGGGGTAGTTCTCCTCATGTTTCTTCAACTGGCGTGAGGCATATGCCACCACCTTGCCATGTTGCATGAGCACGCAACCCAGCCCTCTGCCGGATGCATCACAATAAACCTCAAAGCCCTCTGTACCGTCTGGAATGGTCAGAACCGGTGCAGTGGTCAGTGAGTCTTTCAAACTCTGAAATGATCTCTCACAGTCAGCCGTCCATAAGAACGGTGCATCTTTCTTCATCAGACTGGTCATCGGTTTCGCGACCTTGCTGAAATCCCTAACAAACCTCCTGTAGTAACCTGCCAGACCGAGAAAGCTCCGAATGTCGGTAACAGTCTTCGGCCTTGGCCAAGTACGTACGGCATCAATCTTTGCTGGATCCACTGAGATCCCAGCATCTGAGATGACATGACCTAGGAAAGAGACCTGGTCAAGCCAAAACTCACACTTGGAGAACTTAGCATATAGCTGGTTCTCCCTCAATATCTCCAATACTCCTCAATGTGTTCCTCATGTTCAACCTTAGATTTCGAGTATATCAAAATATCATCAATAAACACCACAACCGACTTGTCCAGCTGCTCCCGGAACAAGCGGTTCATCAGATCCATAAACTTCGCCGGTGCGTTCGACAAACCGAACGGCATCACTGTAAACTCATAGTGGCCGTATCGTGTCCGGAATGCCGTCTTCTCAATGTCTCCCTCCTTAATGGCTATCTGATGATACCCCGATCTGAGATCAATCTTGGAAAACACAGATGCTCCCTTCAACTGATCGAACAGATCGTCAATGCGGGGTAGTGGATACTTATTCTTCACTGTCACTGCATTCAACTCTCTGTAGTCGATGCAGAGGCGGAGACTACCATCCTTCTTCTTCACGAAGAGAACTGGCGCTCCCCATGGTGATACACTGGGTCTAATAAATCCTTTATCTAACAAATCTTCAGTTGTTCCTTTAATCATCATTTCTGCCGGAGCCATACGGTATGGTGCCTTGGCTATCGGTCCGGTACCAGGTAGCAGTCGATGGTGAATCTACCTCCCGAGTGGGTGGCATGCCGGGCAGTTCCCGTGGAAATAGGTCGGGGAACTCCGACACTACCGGTAAGTCGGGGTCGAACTCGGGGTCTCTCTCTATGTCCTGTACATAGCAGAGGTACACTTCTTCCTTTCTCCTCAATTCCTTATACATTGCCATGGCGGTGATGATCTTAGTCGAAGGCTCTCTGGGCCTCTGGCGGTATGATATTGTTACCCCAGACGGACTCCTGAGCAGCAGTCTATGCTCGGCGCAGAGGATACGACCCTTGTGCCGCTCCAACCAGTTCATCCCAAGATAACATCAAATCCTAGCTCACTGAACTCAATAAAACTGACTGGAAAGTCTTCCCCCTTATTCTGACAATGGCTCCTCGGTAGTAACGAGTGCAACGAACCTTCTCCTTAGACGGGAGCGTAACCGTGAAGTCGGGTAGCTCATCAGCGTCTAGCCCCAACCTGCTCGCGAAAGATGCCGAGACAAAGGTATGCGAGGCCCCTGAGTCGAAGAGAACTGATGCCTCAATCCCATTAATCGGAAAGGTGCCGGTGAGGATAGTACCGCTGGCGTCGGCCTGTGCCTCTGTAAGTATGCTTAACGCACCTTCCGTACCGAGTCCATGACCTAATTGTATTCATAAGCTTCATGAGTATTGATGGTATAACAAGAGTCGTAACAATTTATATGAACAACACTGTTATTTTATTCATAACCATCCTGTTTACAACATGTGCTTAATCTTACATCTCATTCCTCATCTCATTCTAACACACATGACTAATATTGTCTAAAGGTTAGGTTTAATCTTCCTGGTCTCATGTGTGTCGCATTGATTACTGCTGATGGTGCTGTATTCAGCTTGATTCTCTTAATCCCATGGTATAACATCCTTGACTCTCCTCCCATAACTAACACATCTCCAGACTTAAGTACCAACTTATTCGCACGGTCCGCACGCTTCTGCTCGCCGTATAAAAACTCTGCATCATCCCCAATGGACCAAGACACTACGGGTATCCCTCTTTCGAGAGACTCCGTTGTCTCGTCCTTATCCTGGTGTAGTCCAAGTCGCCCATCCTTCTCGTAGAAGTTCACAATGCAAATGTCTGCTTGAATGTCTGGAATCGGTTCAGCTTCCAACTGCTGAGCGATTTCCACGACTTGTGTAATAACTGGATGGAACTCTTCGGGTATTCCCGGTGGTGAGACTCCATCTTGCATCCTCGTGGTTTGGTAGTTCTTGGCATACGGATTCCAATCCTTGCCTAAGCTCATCATTTTTAATTTCATCCTTGCTCCCCCTGGGTACTCCGGTGTGTAAAAACCTCCCGGTCCCATTCCTAGTTGATTGCATCTTCTGATGACGGCTATTTGTGCTTCGGGTGTCAGGTATCCCCTTAATAAAATCATACCTGGGCGGATAACCTGACATTGTTCGGTTGGAAAGTCTATGGTTTCGATGTCGGTGTGCTCCGGGTTAGGTGTAGATGGTATTGGATAGCAGATGTTGAAGCTTCCTAAAGTGGTAGTAGGTTATATCTTACTTAAGTTCTAATCTCATCTCATTCTTACTTAACTCAATTATTCACCAACATGCATGATAATGCGGTAAGCAGGTAATTTTTACTAAATGGTTATAGCGGTACCTGGCCTCGATGAGGGTTCAGGCTCATCGTCCCGGTCCACCAAGTGTAGTGTGGGTCCCGACTTCTGGGTCACCCGTGGGTTCTTGTCTGCAGCTTGCTGCACCTTCCTCTGACCGTCAGATCCAGCTCCCTGATCGGTCTTGCCCTTGCCCCTAGTATCGGGCCTATAGGCTCTGCTAGCGGGGTTCCGGAAGCACTCATATGCTCGGTGTCCGTATACCCCACAATAGTTGCACTCCACCTTATTCCCCTTGCAATCGAGCCCGGGGTGGTCCTTGTGACACCACCTACAGATGTAGCGTCGCTGGTAGCCACCACCGGCTCCCTTCTCAGTCTCAGATCCTGATCATTCAATATTAGTACTCATATCTCAACGGTTATTAGTTGTCTCTAACTCACTCAATACAATCCCTTACCCTTTGGCGCCCTAGAGCGCAGGGGTGTAGCTGCGTATGCATACGTCAACTTCAATGGCTCTTCCGGAGCCTTCTCCTTTTCCTCCTTCCCTTTTGGTTCTGACTTTTCTGGGCCTGAGGCTGGTACTTCTGTTTCTTGTACCCACCTTGCCCTTGGCTCTCCGTGCTCTTACCGGCACTTTCCTCTTAGCATTCTCCTCGTCCCTCAGCTGGACGGTTATCTCAACCTTAGCAGCGGCATGATAGCACTCCTGCTTTCCACAGTATTAGTCACTCTTATTTCATAATCTAAATCTTACTCATTTACTTACTCAAATCTCAACCATTCTTATTACCTGCAAGGTAGTGTAACTCGTCGGCCCCATGCCGTAGCGGAGTCGATGGCTAAGCCCGCCATAGAAGCGGTCCACCAGGATCTGGTCTGAATATCCAAGACCTGGCAGAAGACGGAGCAAGGCGGTGAACTCTGAGTAATACTCGTCCACCGTCATCTTGTCGGTCTGCTTAAGCGCATCCAACTGCAAGCGCTTCTTCGTCTGGACATGGGCGGGGTAGTACTTTGCTCGTAGCAAGGCGGTGTATTGCTCCCAGCCGAACTCTGGATTGGCCACATGCTCGGCCCTCACCAGCTTCCACCAATCGCCTGCCGCCCCCTTCAGATAGAAGCAGCCAGACGCACCTTGATCCCAGCAGGGACGTCAAGGGTCTCGAAGGCGGTCTCCAGCTCGGAGATGTACGCCTCAAGCTTGGCGGGATCGGTCTCCCCCTTAAAGTGTGCGGGTTGAAGGTCTGCAAGGCTCTTCACCTAATTCATTTCCCGGGGTTGTGGCGGTGGAGGTGCTGCACCCACACCAGGCTGATAGCCCATATGCCCTAATGCGGCAGCTACGATCTCTGCGATCGTCTGCCCCTCGGTATCTCAGTCTCGTCGCCTCTGGGACGGCCTCGGCCTCTCCTTCCTGACATCTGAACAATCAAACTCACATTAGATTCGATCCACCACTGTTTCGGTTAACGAATTTATAACGTCCGTAGACGGTAAAGACGATCCACACTTATTAGTGGTCATCTGACTCTACTCACTCTAACTCACACCCTTAACCCATCACTTATTCTTAACTTATATCCTAACTCGGTGGTTTCTATGTCCGGTATTTCTTGATCAGAGCGTAACTACGCTCTGATACCACTTTTTGTAACACCCCGTCCAAAGCCAATCGTGGTTATCGCAAAACTTAACACTTAATCGAATTCGTCGCAGCGGAAATAACAACACCGGGACCTTGCCACGGTCTGATCGTTAGAATATACCGGCCTTATCGATTACAACACTTATCCAAATAAACAACCGACCAAACACACCACCAAAATCACCACCAAATACCACCAACCAACGAGTTAAGTATCTAAGTCATATCACAAACTTACATCAGTTTCAATATAAACAGACGGAGCACAAGCGCAACCCGTACTCAAAATAAACAACCCATCCTAAGTCTAACCGCTCCTACTCTCGTGGTGCGACTTCATGGGCCTCTTACCTGCAAGTGTAAAAACAGCCCCCAAAGGGGGTCAGCACGAATGCTGGTACTCCCTCTCATGGCCCCCAAGCTAACGGGGCTACGACGACTAATTGTCGATAGCATGGAAATTGATTAAGTACACAAGCATGATATGAAGTGCAATAAACAACAATCCACAGATGAACATACATAGTTCACACACAATGAACGACACAAGCGTTCCCTTATCAACGGGTTAGTAACCCCCTCCTTAGTCCTGATTTCCTTAACCTCAGTTCCTTATCTTACCTCATCTTAACCTTACTTATCTCAGTATACAAACCGTTCCTAGGGAATGGTTGTAGCTTAATCTCAAACCTAGGATTTAGGTGATCCTACCGCACATCTTAATGCCACCTACCTGGACGGGAGTCCAGCGTAGCTGAGCCGGCAACCGGCCCTAGGCTACAAGTCCGAAGACAAGTCCTTAAGCGGAGGGCGGATCTGATTCAGATACCGTCCCCCTTTCCTTAGCATGCATGACCGGAGTCAGTCCCGGGTTTCCTCACTCAAGTTCCAGTTAGCAGAAAATCTTACACCATGGTTAGTTAAACCTTAACGGGTATTAACCAACAGTCACCAATACTTAATTCTTATCCTTAACTCAGTAAGTACTAAACTTGGTTAGTAACAATCTCAAGTCTCGTGGGTTAGTGTAAAGAAAACACATACACAACGAGAACAAATATAACCGGTTGCATGCTTTATCTTGTCTTAGTCATAGCAATTAAACAGATAGCACACAAGCCGAGGGACACCTCGTTAGCAAGCAGGTCACAAGAAAGATTGTACCGTTCACCGTCGACGATTGTTTGGTTTATCTCCTTCCAAGTCCCAATTCACCAATCCTAAAACATTCATTCAGTTTTAGGTTATTATTCAATTCAACTCAATACAATTACTTAGCCTCCCTAGACATCAACTTTTACTCATTGTTTTTCACTAAGCCTTATGGTTTTTAACTTAACTCCTAGGTGCATCATTTCCTCATTATCTATTACACTTACTCACCCACTTAATGACCATTACACCCACCAAACAGTCCTTAATAGCCTTATAACATCAATACCTAATCATCCCCACCATTTCCTAACCTTAAACAAAGTTTTTGGCCAAAACAGCACCGCGTCCGAACTTGTGTCCGAGCTTCCCAAGTTCGGACATAGGTCGAGACTCAAAAGGGTGCTATCAGACGTGTGTCCGAACATGTGTCCGAGCTTCCCTAAGTTCGGACATAGGTCGAGGAAAATTCAAAGAAAAGTTTCAGGTGTCCGAACATATGTCCGAGTTTCCCTAAGTTCGGACATAAGTCGAGGGAAATTCCAAAGAAAAATTCAAGTGTCCGAACTTCTAAGGTCGGACGGAAGTCCGGACACTGGCCGAGACTCAGAAGATTAAATTGCAACAGGGCATGTCCGAGCTTCCAAATTCGGACGGAAGTTCGGACAGGCCAAAATACCCATCTTCTAAATCCTTAAACACTTATCTCATTTCCTAGCATGGTCTAACCTTGTTTGGGCATTTAAAACACACCTTAAGCCCTCCACTAAACTCCTTAATTCACCATCAATATCCATCTTAGTCATTATTTATTTCCTTGCAATAATGTCACACTTGTAATGTTTTCTTTAGGTTTCTAAGTGGTGGTTCACACCTATTATAACCACTATGCCAAAATGCTTCCTCACCACTATAACATCATCTCCCAAGCATCTTTCTCCACCTAAAATTCCTTTATGCAACTACTTAAAGTTCCTACACCAATTTATGACACCATCATCCAACACATTATTTCTTTTCTACTAGTTTACCAATGTTTGCCTAAGTCCTAAATACACTAGTACATTCATTTGGTTCCTAAATCCTCCATGATCATGTCTAGGTCATTCAACTCATTATACCTTAAACTCACCCTTTTTCATCAAGACAACCTCTAAAACTTCCTAGGACTTCCTTAGTCATGAAATCTCCTTAGAACATCTTAAACACTTAGGTTCTCCTCTAAATTTTGCCATGGGTTCTCTAGTATTAGTTACACCCAAACACTTGGTTTTTCACCATCAAACAACCAAGATCACTCAAATTCTCATCACAACACCTTAACACACAATTTACACCAAAACTACACCACATCATCATATAGTGTATAAACTTAAAATGCTTGGCACTTAGGCCCTTAAATGACAATAATCTTAACCACTGAATTTCCACATATATTTGCCTTTAACCTGCGAATACACACAACAAGGCTCCCATTGAAATAAAATGCTTCTTGTAATTCATCTCAACATTGTTTGACTATCTCTTTTCTCATTGGCTCCTTAGTCACAAGTTCTCAAACATAATCATTGTTTCTCCTAGGTTATATATAGCCCTTTTCTAATGTAAACTCTACACTAAACTCATCACATATCTAAATCCCATTCCCTTAAACAATAAAACACCTTAAGGTAAGTAATTTACCTTGTTCTTTTTCAAGCTTTACAAACTTTCTTCCTTAGGTTTTCCTTGCTCAATCTCGGTCACCACTTAAACTCTCCTTGCCAATGTTCTAACCAATATCCAATGACTCCAATGAGTGCTAGATAATACATTAACCCTAAGGAACAAACCCTAGGTTAAAAATGTGCTTTAAGGTATTAAGGTGATTGTTTTACCTTGGTTTCTCAAGACAAGCTTGGATATGAAGCAAGAAGGACCTCCTTTATCCTTTGAAGAGTAGAAAACAAGCTAGAACAAAGCATAAACATGGAGTCCCATGAGTACAAATTTTCGGACAAGGGAAGAAAATGATGGAAACCTAGATTTTCTTACATATTCCTTACCTTAAGAGAATGAAGAAGCAATGAACTCTCCAAACTTGGTTTCCTCCTCTAATGGCGATTTGCCTTGGCTCCAAAATGAGGCTCTTGAAGTTTTGAAAAGATAAAGAAGGAGCTTGAGCTAACTAAGAGATATATGTGTTTTGTTTTGGTTTTGGAGCTAAAATGAGTAAGTAGTAATCAAAGGAAGGTGAAGCTAGCATGGAGGTTGTTCTTCACGTTGGAGAAGAAGAGAGGAGCAGCTCAAAACCGGTGGGAACAAGAGAGAATGAAGAGGTGAGGAGAGAGGTAAGTAAAGGTAAGATATTTATGTTAAAAGGTGAATAGTTTTTACTTACTTTTGCTTTATTCATTACTTAGCTAGATAAGTGTGGTGAGTCACACTTAAAAACCGGCCCCCTTAGTCAAACAAGGTGTATTGTGGTCCTTGTTGACCATTTAATTGACTTACTTTGACTAATGTCTTAAACTAGCCTTATTTGGTTACTATTCACTAAACAAGGCACATAATTGTGAAATTTTTGATTTCCCATTGATTTAGACTTCCTAATGTGATACTAATTAGTACACATGTTAATTAAAGAGTAATGATGGACATTTAGCCACTCAAAACCCATTTACAAGACAATTTTTCAAAAATGTGCTTTAAGACTCCTTAAAGCACATTTTGTTTAACTTGTTTTCAAGCTTGGTTTTCTTTGGTAATTGGTTTAAAATGACCATTAGGATATTACTAAGGTCTTAGAATGATATTTGGGTGCTCACCCAAGTCTCTCCAAGCTTAGAGCACGTTTTTGCTTAAACTGCTCTTTTGGTGTTTCCTTATGTTTTCTGTGGTTAAAATGGTTTCTTAATATTTCTAAGGCATTATTTAGCCTTCTTATATCTTAGTTTGTCACTTAAACACCATATCTAAGTTTGGGGTATTTCATTAATTGTTCAAATTTCTAACTGTATATACCCTTAGGGGTGTGCAAATATATATTCGTTCATTCATGTATATATAACATATACCTAATCATGGGTTACAAGTTCCGAGGTTGTATTTACATTACAGTAATTCTCTTGATTTATATATATATTCACATATGATTTCCTTTATATCCTCCTGATCCTTTTCGTTTCAATTCTTGTACCGTAGGTACATATACTTGTTCATTTACTTATAGATGTGGTCTTATAAATTCTAGTGTTAATCCATTGGGTATACAAATGTATGCTTCCAAACTCTCATATTATTACTATTATCCTCAACACTTACAAATTAATGCTAGATTTACAAAATGATTCTTTAATTAACTAAACCCATCAGTTAATCCTTCAATTAAGCCCATTAATTTTTCTTTACAATTTGCCAATTTTAATAACTAATTATTCGGTATCGGTCTAATTCAAAAATATTCCAATTTCCCTCCACTACTAATGTGGGCTTATACCTACTACAAGAATCGGGCTGAATTAGAATTTTTTCCGAGTCCAAGTTCCTGATTTTAGTTTGACAGATTTTTGATTTGTTGGACAGTTTAGGCCCTCTTCGACCTATTACAAATTTCTAGTTCCTTTAGTGGACTATCTAAAACGCTCAATTTTATTTTTGCTATATTGATTTCTTTAAGTCCATATGTTATTTCCTCCTCTTCACCATTATTATTCCTTGTGTATTATTTTTTACTTAAAGTAGCCTAGCTTTTTTACTTGCTTGTTTGACCAACTAGTGGTAAATAATTCGAAATTATCGCATCCGAGATCCCGCTATTTGTTTACGGTTGCTAGTTATATTGTTAACTTAGGTCGGGTGTGGTTGTTTTATTAGTCATGATAGATATATATTTTATTTATTATTATTATTATTATTTTTTAAATTTCATTTAACTCCTTGAGCATTATTGATGTCATGACTTTCCTGATATATATAAGTATGCATATTTACATGTATTTAATTTGCTAAATCCTGTTTAGAGTTTCTCGTGTTTATTTATCTACCTTCTTTTTCTCGGCCTAGTTTACCTTTGGTCAAAGGTCCATCAGTCCTACTCATCTGAGGTTGCCTCAATTAAACTCCGACCAATCTTATCTAAGTTATATTTACTAAGTCAGAAATCTTATTAGATGCTCTTCCTTGGCCTATTTGTTATAATTATGGCTATCATAACCTCTTCAGAATTAATGAGGTCGTTCTCCATAATTTATTTTTAAATATTTGTCATTCCTATGTGATGTGTTTTGGAAATATTATACCATAATAGTAGCTTCGTAGATTGCTGTTCAGACATTTACATGGGAGTCAAATTTATGAAGTGTACAATGATATAGCGTGTTGAAGTAGCTGGTACACTGATTAAAATGTATGAAGTAAATATCTTATAGTTGGATACTCTCCTTGAGAAGTTTACAGCCGGTTGAGGTTTCGAGGTATCTCTGCTAAAATTTGGTATGGATTTTGAGAATTTTATGCATCTGATAATTGCTACTTAAGCATGGTATTTCCAAATTTAACTTCCTTCTTGTCACGGTTGTTGTTTATTTGTTGCAATTGAGTGGGGGTATTAGTCATAAACATCGTGACAATTTTAACTGAGGTTATAAGGCTTAGACCAAAAAGAGATCCGTTGCTAGGTCTTGTATTGGACCGTTGCTAGATTCACAACGAAATAAATTGTAAGTCTATAACATACAATTCTCAAGGCACGAGTCTTATGCATGTCTTGGACGCTCAGTTAAAGCTCAGACAAACATGGATCCAAGCGTTCTTTGGTAGGCATATCTTGTGAGTATACCGATTATGGGAACTAGAGTTTTCAATTTCATGTTTTCACTATATTAATTAGTGATGCTTCATATCAGTTCTCTCATAGTCATAGTGAAATATAACAGACGATGTAAAGGGTTTATTTATTATAACCAAATTTTTCAGCCATCAGCGACATTGCTTGCTGGTATTCTAACAATTCCTCTTTTGGAATGTGTTCATCCATGATTGAAACTTAACTTTCTGTTGTACAATTCTTCCCTTATTTGATCTTCGTGATCATGACACTCGTTAAATATTTGAGGGATCTGTTTATGATCCTTATACCAGCGCGTTTTTGATTTCTGGAAATTGCAAATAATGTTTGAGGATAACTGTTTAGATCTTGTACATACTTCCAGACTTTGATTTGCACTTTTATATTGTGAAACTTGTTGCTCGTTTAAATAGTGTGATGTGTGTATATTATCGTACAGCAGAGAAGAATGACAAGCAACATTTTGTCCTTAGTGGGACAATTGCTGGGTTCCAAAGGGATAAAACAACTCGAACGAGAAGAGAATGAAGGAGACATTGGTATATATGTTCCTCGTTCGCCGGTGATAGAAGCAGAAGAGAATGACCAGTTATGGTCATTTGTTTCAATTGTCTGAGATTGAGAGACTTGAAAAGAAGAAGAAAGGAGGTGGTGGCGATGCGTACCGATCGCCAGTTGAGGCGTTGTGTCTCTCAGATAATGCAGAAGAAGAAGAGAAACGTGAGATGGAGCAGGGAAGTGATTGAATCCCGAAATATTGCGTTTTAGTGTATAAAATGGTGTCATGCTTCATTAAGCATTATAGATTGTACCAATTTCATGGTGTAATTTCGTCTTGAACTATACTCTCTTATTTCATTGTTTTACGAGAGGTTTTCTAAAATTAACCTCTCAAGTGTACAAGTTGAGGAATTTATCTCCATCCTATCCTTGGCTAAATTATTTGTTTATTCAAGCTTTATTTATTTCATGAATTTTTGGGGTATTTTGGTCCGCTTTGCTTGTCGTGTAGGGTCCTATCGACTGCTAAGCATGTCGACCCAAGTTGCCGCTAAAATTGGTCCCTCTATGGGTATTATCCCTTTGGCAACGTCTTTGAACTTCATGGGTTGGTAACATTAAGTAGATGCCGGATCGGGTTTTCCCGAGTGTGAGGAGGCTTTCTTCCTCTCCAGCGTTCTTTCTATGAATTGAAATGGACCCTAGGTACGTAGAGGTTGGGTGTAGGTGTCTGTTAGGTATCCAGTAATTACTGGGGAAAAACCCTAACTAACGAGCCTCACATACTAACCCTTAACCCCGTTTCCCCGAATTCAGGTTTTCCTATACTCGGTACTTCTCTGTTCCAGTCATTAGAGCGTAACTACGCTCTGATACCACTTTCTGTAACACCCCCGAATAACAATTAATAATTAAACGACGCGCCTAACGGTGACACGAGATGTCTACGCAGTGGTTTCTAACTCCATTCGGGTGCTACAGACGCCAACCACCCACATGGTTGACACGGCCATTCTACCTACACCAAGTTACGGTCTGCATGACTGGAACTTATCTTAACCAAATCTCATAAAACACATTCCCAAATACCGAGGGTATAAATAGTAGCTATCACCTTACAACACTACTGTGGAAATACATCCCGGATCAATGCCCGCCAAAGTAACAACCTATACAACATGGTGCTACCGAAGACCCATCTGTCTCGCCCTGATGGACTACCCCCACGGTAGTCATCCTGCCTACGCTCCATATCATCCAGTTCATTACCTGTAAACATTGAGTAATAAAGGACTCAGCAACTACGCTGAGTATGAATACGTGTAGCCCGTATGTTGCCGGGCTACACGACTACTTGGTCGAATATTATTAGGTCTGGTTACAAGCTATAATAAAGCAGTAAAGCACACCACACTTCCTCATGATAACATACACACTTAACGATAGCATAGCACTATCAACAAACAACCAAGCATAACTTGCAAGTAGTACAACAACGTCAAACACGTAACCCAGTACAATAAGCTGCTAATGTAGCAACAACAATCAAGTAATTAATAGGACGTGTGCGTAGGTATATTATACCGGCGATCCTCACTATGGGATCATTCAAGAGATTACGTATTGTTTTCTGGTTCTCATTACACAAATTTACCTTCATTCTCTTGCACCGAGTCAGGGGATATAGGTTAGATCCCGAGACTTTATTATGTAGGTGCTATTCAGCCCTTGTTTCTTTAAGGTTCACATTTGTGAATTTTCTTTTTTGCTTGGTCTCCTTACACAAGTTTTCCTTTATTCTCTGGCACCGAGTCAGGGGATATAGATTAGATCCCGAGTCTTTATTATGTAGGTGCTAATCATTCCTTGTTTCTTTAAGGATTATTTGTGAATTCTCTTATCACCACAATTTGGAGAACATCCTCTCCATAGCCACTCCTCCATTCCCGGCGTTATGTGTCGAGAAAGAGGGGTCATCTCAAGACCCCAGGGTGTGCTCACTAATCCTCCAGTCCCGGCGCCATACGTCGAGAAAGAGGGGTCATCTCTAGACCCCAAGATGCGCTCCACAATAGTCGGTTGAAGGATCTGATGCAGATACCAACTCCCGAGTGTCCAAACTGCGCGGCCCGAGATGTTTTCTTCCCGGTTATTCTCATGTTCCACCAGTTGCTACTTACTTATTATGTGTCTTTTCTTTTTGTCAGCTCGACACCATTGTGGGTGTCGATAGTAGTCCTCAATAGGGTATTCACTTATCATAAATAACTTGACACCATAGTGGGCGTCCTTAGGAGTCCTCCATGGTTAAAGAGGAGTTTTCCTTTATATAAGTAGTTTCCTTATTTGTTTATATTATTCATCACGTTTCGTCCCGTAGTTTTACATAAACGGGGAGTGACTAAGTTACTGAGTGCACGCAAGTAAGGTATAACAGGTATAGAGCAAACAATACCGCAATTTAAATAAGCAATCCGTTCTCATGCTTCACACAAGCACACCGCAAGCAAATAAGCAAGATAAACAAACAATCCGTTTTCATGCTTTAGTCTTGAGGTCTGTTGGAGACTTAAGTTTTGCAGATGATTGCCTCCTCAGTCAAAGTAGCGATGCAGAAAGACTTGGCGTTGTCGCTACTTACCAGCTCGAGTATCTCTGCAGAAGCATATGTTCACTTGTTCCTATCTGCCAAGAAGCGTGACACTACTGAGTGGATGCGGAAAACTCGGATGCATGGGAGCATGCGCAAACGTGAGAACGTGAAGCACAAACAGCTCCACAACTCCGATACTTGCGGAAACAAATCAAGGAGCCGTTACATGAAGACTTCACCGAAGATTTAGGATATAGTTAAACAAGTATATAAGCATATGATTGTAATTAGTTTAGGTGTGCATCCTAGATTATTCGGAGAGAGAAACACCGCTTTGAGAGAGAAAGTATTCTTGAGAGATCTTAGTGAGATAGTGTCAATTAGCTTAGGTATTTATTACCTAGAGAGCACCCCGGGACCCGTTTGAGGGTCCCCTGTCAGGGACTCACACCTTTTAGGTGATGTGAATAAGCGGGGAAAAGAGGAGGGTGTCGTCTAACCACACCCCCTTAATACCTGGGCCTTAGCCCAAGCGTTTTCCTGGCAGTGCCCTTACCTAGCCCATTGTTTGGTCAGTCAAAGACCCGACCGTAGACGCACACCTTCTGGTAATGTGAAAAAAGTGGGGGAGCCCAAAGAGGATAGCGTGCAAGCCCTATTCCTTTGTGGTGACCTGGGCCAGCGCCCCAAGCACCTCTCCGGATTGATCCATACCCATTAATCAAGGTCGGGTGAGGACATTTTGAATTTGTGTGGAACGTTGTTTGCTCTTGTGATTGGCCCATGATTAGACATAGAACGGATAGGGAATCACCCCACAGTTGGCCCAACCCAGTTCGAAGTCCCAGTTGTTTGTGTGCTAATTGATTCCCTGTATGTGTTTTCTTTTCTTGATAGAAACAGGAAAAAAGTCCATGGCCCACTGCTTCGAATTCAACAAGTCCTGTGACAGAACTATGAAAGATGTGTTCAACTGGTCAAAGAAGGTTAACAAGTTGTCTATCCTCCACACTTTGGCATATTTATCCCAGACACGATTGCACGAAGATTTCCTGAGAGCGGCTATTAACCATTGGGATCCGGTTGAACATCTTTTCAAGTTTGGAGATAACGAGCTAACTCTGCTGCCTGAGGAATTTGACGCACTTCTAGGGGCCAATACTCAAGCTAGCCCGGTAGTACCGAACTTGACACCCTCACCGGTCAAGGCTCATTCCCATTTACTTAGGCTAAGCCCAACCCAGTTGCTAGGAATGGTAGGGCCCGAGGGATTGCCAGTGGAAACTCTTTCAGACTTCATTATCTCTGAGATCTCCTTGGAGCACAAGAGGAATTTTCTCGATCTCGCATTGCTAGCAGTCTACCTCTTTAGAACCCCGTACATGGCTATACACCGAAAAGTTTTCCCTTTACTTCTACAGGTTCGAGCTGGTTTCGCCTTGGGACCATTGATAGTTGCACAAATTATTCAGAGTCTGGATTCATGGCCCAAGTCAAAAGATACCCCCTACTTCTTCGAAGGAGCATTTACCTTCTGCAAGTTTGGATTTTTGAGCGGCTCAAGCTGATTCCTGGTAAACCAGACGTTCACGATTCAGCACCTCCCTAGAAGACGACACCCCGAGGAACCGGTTAACGGATGCCGGCTTTCTTGAACTCTATTCAGCAGGGACATCAGGTCCGATGGACAGTTTCGACTTGGAAAATTGAAGGAGTTCGAGCGTGTGGGGGTTATTACGGAGGGATCTCATTACCTGGTTTTGAGAACTTTCATGTCATTCATCTGTGGCGTTCCAGCCGTCAGATCGGGCGAGCCCAAAACCGACCCAAGGGTTTGTTATATGAAGCGCCAAGGAGAGCATACGATCATGAGGTTCTTCATGCGATCATGATGGATCGACTCGAAGGGGAAGTTCAGGTGGTGAAGCCCCTAGCACCTGAAGACTTGGAGCTCTCAGCAAGTTATCGGAACTATACGGTCGAAAGGAGGAGGTGGATGCATTCAGACGAAGAAAGGGGGGGGGGGGGTAGCCGAGCCAAGAGTTGTCAAGAGGAAGCTTGCATTTTAGACACTTAATCCTAGGAATTTTCTGTTTTCTTAGAACTCAATGAATTGTTCTTTTTTCTAATTTCGAGATGAATAAAGAGAATATTTTGTTTTGCTTAGTTTTCTTTTAAAATCAACCAATTAGTTTACGGAAAAGGAAAAAAAGAGAGGAAAAAATGGGCGTCCGTGACCCCGGACGCGCCGTCCGTGGCCCTGGACGTTGACTCAGACGCGCCCGTTTGACCTCCAAACGACGCCGTTCCACTTAGTGTCTTCCCCAGCTGATTCAAATCGGGAATTCGTCCCAAAAACTCCATTTTCATCCCAACACTCACCATTTCCAAAACCCTAACTTCTCTCCTCCATATCTCACTCGTTTCTTGACCAAATCACTACATTCCACCGCCATTTTGCTCACAAGACATTCCTCTTTCAATTCTGAGCATTTCCATACCAATATCTCCCCATTTCAAGCACTTACGGGTGCAGAAAATCGCGTCCGAAATCGAGTCTGGGGCGGACTGTTTTCGTCCGATTTCGGCGCTTTCCCGACTCCCAATCCAAAATACTCCTCCACCATTGTATTTGGGTAAGTTTTCTCTACATTTTGACTACTCATTTGTCCATTTTGGTGAAGAAATGAAGAAAAACGAAATTTGGAGCTAGGAAGAAGACGACAATGGTGGTTCTCGGGTCAAATTTTCGAAGTTTGATTTTTTATGTTTTAAATGGCCAACTAGCTTTAAAAGGACATTTTAAAACGTGAAAAGTTCGTTTGGAAGGCCGAGACCGCTTGTAATGGCCGAGGGTCGCCCGTTTTAGTTTAGTGCGTTTTAAGTGCGAAATGAGGTTCCTTGCGTTTCTAGCTCGTGGAATGTTTAAAGTTTGCATGAATGGTAGATCCTAGGACTGATTATATGGTGTGGAGTGTATTTGAGAGCACGGGATTTATGAAAATCAAGGTGAAGCTCTGTCAAAATTCCTACAGAATTATATGTCTTTTGTCTCGTTGAATCCACAGGCATACCATGGAGGGTCGTAGGAGTTCCCGTGGGGTAGCTGGGGCTGGGGCGTTGTTATACCCAAAATTTTGACCCCCTGGTTGAGGTCTACGAGGTTGTGAGAGCCATCTCCATCAAACAGTAAGAGACTCCGGCCCGATCGGCGTGTTCCAGGGCCTGAGGAGCAGTTTCGTCATTGTCAGGGGCGTTTTCGTAATTTTTAAGGCTTCTGAGTTCTCCTATAGGCTTTCTCTCTCCTCCAAAGGGTGCCCAAATCAGCTCGAAATGCTTTGATATTTTAACCCATGATAGAGGATGACATTTTAAGCATAATGGCGTTGGAATTTTGATTTTTCGAATTTCCAATAATTTTCTAGCAATTTCTGACTGAATCTGACGAGAAATTCAATTTAAAAATGCTCCAGCATTTAAAAAATTCGTTTCCACCTCAGAAAATTCATAATATCCATTCTTGACATGTGGTTAAAATTTCATAGCAAAATTCCTTTGGGAAGTTACTTAGTTAAAATATCGAAAAATCTTACTTTTACTAGATTCTCTTTATCTTTAAGAAAGTCTATATAAGGGGATAGGTTTTTGGATAAAATCAGAACCTCATACTCAAGAACCCTAGAGAGTCAGAAAACGGCTCCTCTCTCTCTCTCACGTTTTCCAACACCCGGCCACCCAAATCATACTGAAAATCCCCCGAAATCACATCTAAACACGTTTTCCAATCCCAAAGCACCAATAATCATCAAAACCTCACAAAACACCACCAAAACGTGAAGAACAGCAAGAACAACCAACAACCAGAAGCTTGGTTCGAAATCCTTCGGGTCTGCCATCAACGGAGCACTCGACGAATCCCGGTGTGAAGAAACGTTGTGAATCCGAAGGTAAAACAGGTAGAAACTCACTTCCCTATTCTCCACGGTATTATCTGTCTTGCCTCAAATTTGAATCAAACTAACCTTCGTAGGCTTCTGTATTGCTGTTTATTTGCCTCTGTCAGATAACTTGTTTGCTAAGTTTCGTGCTTAATTCGAATTCAAATTGAAAACTTTCAATCACTAACGTCTTGTACATCTTTCAGGCTACACACCCATAAAATTTGAGCTCAAAACACCCTCGGGAACCTTCTGAAAACCCCTGTCCGTGGGTGGTCCGTGACCTCGGACCTATGGTCCGGGACCTCGGACGCGTTGTCCGAGACCACGGACACCCACGGACGGCGGCGGGATTTTAAATTTAAAATTTAGGTTTTTCTAATAATGTCCGGGCCCACGGACATCCTGTCCGTGGCCCCGGACTTTGCAAATTTTTGTTTTCCTTTAATTTCGACTTTTCTGTAATTTAGGTTAACTGGGGTCCGTGGTTCGGACATTAGGTCCGTGGCTACGGACAGAATCAAAATTTGACCTAATTCTGCCTCCGAAACCCTAGTTTAGGTAATTTCACTTTCACTTTATTTTCTGTCAAAAAATGCTAAAAACACAAAAAAACAGAAGCTCGCGCACTTAGGTTAAAACGACTCGTAATAAGCCGTAATAAACTGAGTAGAGGAAAAACGACCTAGGAAGGGTAATGAAAGTAATTGAACCCTAATTAAGTCGAATATCAAGCCCCCGAACCCGAACTCTCCTTTCCTAATTTGATCTAGGTTAAAATTAGGTGGCGACTCATAATAGGTTCCAGTGAGCTAGCTTAGGTTTTAATAATTATTGTTATATGACATAGTTATTAATCTTAGGCTATAAGTGGACCTAAAACCCGTTTAGATCCTAATCAGCTTTAATCAACATAGGATAGGGTTTAAAATCGAGGCTCACAGACTGGCGACTCTGCTGGGGACTAACTTCTTAATTTTAACTTGTTTGATTTTAAGAAAGAGGGCTTAACTCGAAATGTTTATTTATGGCTTTATTACTCTGTTTGTTTACTTCTGTGCGCACTTTAATTTGCACCCTTGCATCATATGAGAGCGAGGGTCCACGCAAACCAATTCCACTCTGGGACCCGTTTGAGGGTCCCCTGTCAGGGACTCACACCTTTTAGGTGATGTGAAAAGTGGGGGAAAAGAGGAGGGTGTCGTCTAACCACACCCCCTTAATACCTGGGCTTTAGCCCCAAGCATTTTCCTGGCAGTACCCTTACCAAGCCCATTGTTTGGTCAGTCAAAGACCCGACCGTAGACGCACACCTTTAGGTGATGTGAAAAAGTGGGGTGGCCCAAAGAGAATAGCGTGCAAGCCCTATTCCTTTGTGGTGACCTGGGCCCGCGCCCCAAGCACTTCTCCGGATCGATCCATACCCAAGTTGGTTAGAACGTCAAGTGAGGACATGTTGAACTCGTATGATCCGTAAGGTCATTACCAAACCTAGAATATTGACGGACACCGACCCTTGTGCAAACCTTTGCTAACCAGAGGAAAATTAAAATAGGTAACTAGGGGCAAACCCGGGGACTTCGATATGTCTAATCCAGCCAATCCCAGTGGTGACCTCATGAGGCTTGAGGCAAGACATGCTTTTGCGGTGGAAGGTTTGGAAGCCCAGGTCAATTCACTAGAAGCCCCTCCAGTGGTCAACCCTCTTGAAGAATTCAATGCCAGCAGTGAATCTCCGGAAGCTCCCATAGATCTCGATGATGAGGGAATCTTGAGCGAGCTGGAAACAAAGGTCCCTAAGGCACAACCCATAGAAGACACCACCGAAGTTAATCTGGGGACATCTGATAGTCCCAGGATGGTTAAATTGGGTGTGTCACTGAGCAAAGATGAAAAAGATGAGCTGATAGGTCTGCTTAGGGAATTTGAAGATGTCTTCGCTTGGAGTTACGCCGATATGCCAGGGATAGACCCAGAAATAGCAGAACACCATATCCCGACATATCCTGATGTGGCACCTAAAGTTCAAAAGTTGCGACGTTTGAAGCCAGAACTACAGGTTAAGGTAAAAGAGGAATAGAAAAGCTGCTCCGGGTCGGTTTCATTAAAGTTGTCAAGTATCCCCTCTGGCTCGCCAATATTGTTGTGGTAATGAAGAAAAATGGGAAAATTAGGGTCTGCATTGATTATAGAGACCTTAATAAGCCAGCCCAAAGGACAGCTTCCCGTTACCACACATTGACGTCATGGTCGACGGAGCTTCGGGGCATCAGCTTTTCTCATTCATGGATGGATTCTCCGGGTACAATCAGGTAAGAATGGCGAGGGAGGATCAGGACAAAACATCTTTCACCACACAGTGGGGAACTTATTGTTGGAACGTAATGCCTTTTGGTCTGAAGAATGCGGGTGCCACTTATCAAAGAGCTGCAACCACAATCCTTCATGATATGATGCATAAAGAAGTTGAGGTCTATGTGGACGACATGATTGTGAAAGCTAAACGGAGGACCGATCATTTAGTTAACCTCAGGAAGTTCTTTGAACGCATCCGACAGTACAAGATGCGCCTGAACCCGGAAAAGTGTAGCTTCGGGGTAACTGGTGGAAAGTTGCTTGGTTTCATGATAACGCCAAAGGGCATTGAGGTTGACCCGGACAAGCTCGCAGCAATCAGGGACATGCAGCCACCAAAAACTGAAAAAGAGGTTAGAAGCTTTCTGGGACGGGTGCAGTACATCAGTCGCTTCATCCGAAACCTGACTGAGATATGTGAGCCGATCTTCAAACTCTTGAAGAAAGATGCTCCGAAAAGATGGAATGAACAAAGCCAACAGGCATTCGAGAGGGTTAAAGAATATTTACAGGAGCCACCTGTTTTGGTGCCGCCGATCGAAGGGAAGCCTTTGATCCTCTACTTGGCAGCTCATGAGTTCTCCATGGGGCTTATGTTGGCTCAAAACCAGGGTGACCCGCCTCGTGAATACGCCATCTATTACCTTAGCAAGAAATGGGTGGATGCAGAGACTCGGTACTCCTCCATCGACAAAACCTGCGCAGCACTCGTGTGGGCAGTAAAGAAACTTCGACATTACTTGTTAGGGGTTGAAATTCACTTGATCTCTCGAATGGATCCAATCAAGTACATGATAGAAAAACCAGTTCTAACCGGCCGGTTGTCACGGTGGTCCCTTTTGCTGTCAGAGTTCGACATCAAATTTTGCGTGCAAAAAGCTATTAAGGGGTCGGTAATAGCGGAGCACTTGGCTGATAATCCAATTGCTGAAGAGTCGTTTTGCAACGATGATTTTCCTGATGAGCACGTGATGACAATAAAAAAGGGATGTGGAAGTTATATTTTGATGGGTCTGCCAACAAGAATGGTTATGGAGTGGGTATTCTTCTCATCTCGCCGGAGGGTTTGCAATTGCCAACCTCTATCAAGTTAGGCTACAAAGTAACTAACAATATGGCTGAGTATGAGCCTGCATCCTGGGCCTCGAGACGGCACTGGGTTTAGGGATAGTGGATATTGAAGTCTTTGGTGATTCTTTCTTGGTTGTGTGTCACATCAACAACGAGTGGGAAGTTAGAGATGAGAAGCTAGTGCCGTATCACCGCCATCTAGTACAGCTCGAGAAGGCCTTCAGAAACATCAGCTTCACCCATGTTCCCAGATCACGTAATGCATTTGCAGATTCCCTGGCGTCCCTCGCCTCTTCTCTTGAAATGCCAGAAGACGCGCAGCATATCCTTTTCCAGGTAACCCTTCGGCGTGAACCTTCTTTTCAAATAAGTGCGATATTGGTGGACGAAGAGCCATGGTTTCAGGACATCAAGAAGTTCGTAGAAAAGGGAGTATACCCAGAGGATGCCAGCAAGCAAGATCGTTTGGCAATTCGAAAGCTGGCTCTCGGTTACACGATAGTGGCAGGGCGGCTGTTCAAAAGGATGCCGTCTGGGGCCCTTCACAGGTGCCTTTCGCAAATTGAGGCAAGAGTGGCAATGGACGAAGTCCATGCTGGAGTATGTGGGACTCATATGAGTGGACACACCTTGGCACGCAAGATTCTGAGACACGGGTATTATTGGACAACCATGGAGAACGACTGTCAACAGTACGTCAAAAGATGCCAGAAGTGTCAAATCCATGCAGATTTAAAACACCTCCCAGCTCTCCCCTTACACCATATGGCATCGCCCTGGCCCTTTGCTTCATGGGGAATCGATATCATCGGGGAAATACATCCCAAGGCATCGAATGGCCATCGTTACATCCTAGTGGCGATTGACTACTTCAGCAAGTGGGTAGAGGCTAAATCTTTTGCCCAATTGGGAGCCAAACAGACAGCACGGTTTATTGAAAGTGAGATTATCTGCAGATATGGTGTGCCTTTCGAAATTGTTACAGACAATGGCGTTCAGTTCAAGGCCGAAACTGAGCAACTTATGAGGAAATATGGAATTCGACATCATCATTCCTCACCCTACCGCCCACAGGCAAACGGAGCCGTTGAGGCGGCAAATAAGACCATCAAGAGGATTCTAGCCAAGATGGTCGACACCTACCGGGATTGGTCATTCAAACTACCAATGGCTCTTTGGGGTTACAGGACATCAGTAAAGACAGCCACTGGGGTTACTCCCTATTCCCTGGTTTACGGGACTGAGGCAGTACTGCCCATTGAGATAAAGATAAAGGCCCTACGGGTCATGAGCGAGCTGCAAATACCCGAGTCTGAATGGGTGGAGAAAAGGCTCGACAGTTTGGCTTTCTTGGACGAGAAAAGATTGCGAGCCCTTGAATGTATTCAGGTCTACCAGAAGCAAATGGCCCGAGTTTTCAACAAACGAGTCAAACAGCGGGGATTCAAGAGGGTGATCTTGTGTTAAAGCAACTTAGGGCTGATCTACCAGATCCGAGGGGGAAGTTCAGGCCCAAATGGTCGGGGCCGTACTTGGTGAGACAACTGTTCTCATATGGTGCAGCAAGTTTAGTTCTAGCAAGTACCGGAGAAGAACTCCCGGGATTAGTCAATTTGGATAAGCTCAAGAAGTTCTACACATAAGTATTTTCATTGCTAGGTTTGTCCTCATGACAATCATTGACTCATTTTGTAACACTCTAGGAAGCATTAATAAAAAGAGATTCCTGTTCTTTGCAGCTGTGCTTTCTTCTTTAGGCAGAGCGAATTAAACCGTCGTCTGTACACCTAGCGCGAAATTCCTTTGTGGGGTGTCTTAGGCGTTAGAAACAGAGCTTTTGCTCTCATGTGCCTTGTACAAAACCACTTTCCCGTCCAGACATTCACCACCTCCATTGCAGCCACCACGTATATCACATCACTTTATTTTTGCTATTTCCCCTGATACATAAAAACAAAACTGCTGCCACCATAAAAACAAAAATATAAATCACTCAGCAATCGCCCATCATCACTCACCACCATTGTTTACCACCACACATGCAGTCATCCTCCACAAATAATTTGGGCATTCTAAGGTCTGTCAAGAAAAACCCCGCAACAATACTGGGGGCAATCTGAGTTAAGGAACGATAATGTTTTTTTTTTGTTTAGATGCGCAAGCAAGTCTCTGAGTGAACGTTTCGCGAGAGTGCCTTGAGCGGTAAAACCAAGAGCGAAGGAGCGTGTCACTTTTACACGGCTCCAGAGAGGTCACATTCAAAGTGAGGCAAACGGCATGACTCCGACCGAAGGAGATAATTTGTAAATTTACGCTTAAACCTGTGAAAAGTAACAAAGAACGGATACACAACTATTAGGGATGACGAAGCACTAGGTACAGCACCACACAGCCAAAAGCCTGTGAACCCAGACATTAAACCCTAGGCACCCCCGCTGAGCTTTTCATATATCCTCTTTTACAACACTGCAATCCACAAAATAGCCAGCCAATGATGAATAACCACCGGTGACCAAAGGAAGCAAGGAGCCCGACTCCGAACAACAACTTCACAAGTCCAAAGAAGCAAAACCGCTACCAGCATGACAAAGCGATCCGCAAATGGTCCCAAAGTGACACAGGATCCAAATGAGCCAACATCAAAACAGCTCTCAAAGTTCAAAACCGGGAAACACAAGAACCCCGAAAGGAAAGAAATCCAAAGAAAGGCAAAATTGGAAAAAGGAGAAGATGCAAGGAACAATCCAAAAGTTCCAAATCCCAAGTTTATAAGCTAAGTAATCACGAAGTAGCCAGACGACTTCAAGGCAAAGAAGACAAGTCCAAGAGATGGTGCAAGTTGCAGCTTTGGTCACCCTTTTTAGCTCCACATATCCTAAACATTCCTCCATCGTCCCATTATCTTTCATCACACCCCATAGCCACGTTATAAGCTCAAAAGACTTCCGACTTAGTAGTTGTGTATCCAATCACGTGAAAGTAGCAGGTTGAACGTGTAAATCGAACAAATGTCAAATTCAATGGTTGAGATGTCTTGACCCAAAAGGAGAGTATGAGCGCAAACATCAAACACTTTGAGTGTAGGATAGAAAGCACCACTCAAGATAAACCCTGACCTTGTGAGAGTGAGACTTGTTTCGTGTGATTAATCAAAGAAAATACTGGGGGCAATCGATCGTTCCGATCGATTGCCATAAAATCCTGAAAAACTCAGATTGCTTTAAAGAAAAATACTGGGGGCAATTGTTGGTCCCAACAATTGCAACAATGACACCGATTGAGTCCCAAAAATCCAAAATCCAAAGGATCAAACCCTCCTCACATCACACAGGCCCGTCCTAAGCCCTACCTCCTCATCAAAAGTTCCACAGGCCCGTCCTAAGCCCTACCTTCACACTCAAACACTCATAGGCTCGTCATGAGCCCCACCATCTCCAGATTTGACACAAACCCTAATCCTTCTACATCCATTTGGACCCATCATACGTTTTACTCACTCTCACTTAGAACCTCCCCTTAGGCTCGTCATAAGACCTAGAACCATCCTTTAGGCTCGTCATAAGACCTAGTTGCATTCCCTTAGGCTCGTCATAAGACCTAGAACCTCCCTTAGGCTCGTCATAAGACCTAGAACCATCCTTAGGCTCGTCATAAGACCTAGAACCTCCCTTTAGGCTCGTCATAAGACCTAGTTGCATCCCTTAGGCTCGTCATAAGACCTAGATCCATCTTTAGGCTCGTCGTAAGACCTAGTTGCTTTCCCTTAGGCTCGTCATAAGACCTAGTTGCATTCCCTTAGGCTCGTAGTAAGACCTAGAATTACCTTTTAGCTTACCCACTCTCATCAAACACATTGCATTCATCTCATTCATATAGGCTCGTCATAAGACCTAGTTGCATTATCCAGGCGCGTCACAAGACCTGGCGACAGAAAGTTGGCGAGGTGATGGCAATAAATCCTCCTTTTGCGATGTCAACTTATTTTTGGGATCAACGAATGGTGGGCAAAGGCAATAAGTCCCCAGGGTTTTTACCAGGAGTTATCCCTGCACACCGGCTTGGGGGGCGATGGCAATAAGTCCACATTGGGTCCAGCCAGGAGCATCGACATGGGTTTCGGTCCCCCTGAAGCATCCGAGCATCATCAGCATCATCGGCATCATCAACATCATCGGCATTATCATCAGCATCAGCATCATTTGCATCATTAGCATTTCAGCATTCTTGCATTTGCATCCAGTTTTCACACCCTAGGCAGTCAACGCCTTAGAATAGCTTGACATCATTTTCATCACTTTAGGTGGTCAGCGCCTTAGAATAGCTCGACGGCACATCATCATTTCAGGTAGTCAGCGCCTTAGAATAGCTCGACATCATTTTCATCACTTTAGGTGGTCAGCGCCTTAGAATAGCTCGACAGCATATCATCATTTCAGGTAGTCAGCGCCTTAGAATAGTTCGACATCATTTTCATCATTTTAGGTAGTCAGCGCCTTAGAATAGCTCGACAATGCTTTGTATTTTGGGTAGTCAGCGCCTTAGAATAGCTCGACAACGCTTTGTAGCTTAGGCAGTCAGCGCCTTAGAAAAGCTCGACAATGCTTTGTAGCTTAGGTAGTCAGCGCCTCCGAATTGCTGGGCATCGTTAAACCGGTTTCACACAACGTGGAGGATTCTGTGGAGTCCAAATTTTGGGGCACCACTCAAGCATCAACCAGACTTTTCACATTCGTTACAAAGTCCAGTTGACGGGGGGCAATCTGTTATACCCAAAATTTTGACCCCCTGGTTGAGGTCTACGAGGTTGTGAGAGCCATCTCCATCAAACAGTAAGAGACTCCGGCCCGATCGGCGTGTTCCAGGGCCTGAGGAGTGGTTTCGTCGTTGTCAGGGGCGTTTCCGTAATTTTTAAGGCTTCTGAGTTCTCCTATAGGCTTTCTCTCTCCTCCAAAGGGTGCCCAAATCAGCTCGAAATGCTTTGATATTTTAACCCATGATAGAGGATGATATTTTAAGCATAATGGCGTTGGAATTTTGATTTTTCGAATTTCCAATAATTTTCTAGCAATTTCTGACTGAATCTGACGAGAAATTCAATTTAAAAATGCTCCAGCATTTAAAAAATTCGTTTCCACCTCAGAAAATTCATAATATCCATTCTTGACATGTGGTTAAAATTTCATAGCAAAATTCCTTTGGGAAGTTACTTAGTTAAATATCGAAAAATCTTACTTTTACTAGATTCTCTTTATCTTTAAGAAAGTCTATATAAGGGGATAGGTTTTTGGATAAAATGAGAACTTCATATGCTCAAGAACCCTAGAGAGTCAGAAAACACGGCTTCCTCTCTCTCTCTCACGTTTTCCAACACCGGCCACCCAATCATACTGAAAATCCCCCGAAATCATCATCTAAACACGTTTTTCCAATTCCCAAAGCACCAATAACCATTAAAACCTCACAAAACACCACCAACACGTGAAGAACAGCAAGAACAACCAACAACCAGAAGCTTGGTTCGAAGTCCTTTCGGGTTTGCCATCAACGGAGCGCTCAACGAATCCCGGTGTGAAGAAACGTTGTGAATCCGAAGGTAAAACAGGTAGGAACTCTTTCCCTAATTCTCCACGGTATTATCTGTCTTGCCTCGAAATTGGAACTCAAACTAACCTTCGTAGGCTTCTGTATTGCTGTTATTTGAGTCTCTGTCAGATAACTTGTTTGCTAAGTTTCGTGCTTAATTCGAATTCAAATTGAAAACTTTCAATCACTAACGTCTTGTAAATCTTTCAGGCTTCACACCCATAAAATTTGAGCTCAAAACACCCTCGGGAACCTTCTGAAAACCCCTGTCCGTGGGTGGTCCGTGACCTCGGACCCATGGTCCGGGACCTCGGACGCGTTGTCCGAGACCACGGACACCCACGGACGGCGGCGGGATTTTAAATTTTAAAAACTTAGGTTTTTCTAATAATGTCCGGGCCCACGGACAGCCTGTCCGTGGCCCCGGACTTGAAATTTTTTGTTTTCCTTTAACTTCGACTTTTCTGCGTAATTAGGTTAACTGGGGTCCGAGGGTTCGGACATTAGGTCCGTGGCCACGGACAGAATCAAAATTCGACCTATTTCTGCCCCCGAAACCCTAGTTTAGGTAATTTCACTTTTCACTTTTATTTTCTGTTAAAAATGCTAAAAACACAAAAAAAACAGAAGCTCGCGCACTTAGGTTAAAACGACTCGTAATAAGCCGTGAATAAACTGAGTAGAGGAAAAAACGACCTAGGAAGGGTAATGAAAGTAATTGAACCCTAATTAAGTCGAATATCAAGCCCCCGAACCCGAACTCTCCTTTCCTAATTTGATCTAGGTTAAAATTAGGTGGCGACTCATAATAGGTTCCAGTGAGCTAGCTTAGGTTTTAATAATTATTGTTATATGACATAGTTATTAATCTTAGGCTATAAGTGGACCTAAAACCCGTTTAGATCCTAATCAGCTTTAATCAACATAGGATAGGGTTTAAAATCGAGGCTCACAGGCGTCAGGCTCTCAGCCACGTCGCAGGCGCCGCAGAGAGACATCCCCTACCTATGACCATTCCCGTTTCAGAGGAGCTCAGCAGGAGCGCTGGTTTTATGAGAATCAGGATATTTCCATTCAGCAGGAGCGCCTCTTCAGCGATGACGTGATCGCCACTTTCGACCTCGATCACCTGCTTCAGCACCTTCATTGGGTGGGGTTGCTTACCTGCCCGAAGAGCTATGTTAGAGAGTTAGTGATAGAGTTCTATGCTAACTTGGACCAGGACGATACTGGGGCTGTGGTATCTTATGTACGTGGTCTGTCCATTATTGTGGGCTTAGACGACTTTGTGCATTTTTACGGCTTGCATCCTAGTGACCCTGAGCACAGGGGACTAGAGGCGATGACAGCCTTGGAGAGCGAAGCACGCCAGTTCTATCTGCAGCATTCTACTCTATCAGAGCGCGTTCGTTCTTCCACGAGGGATCAGCCGAGGAAGCAGGTGATCCTCCCCTCCGCTTTACCTACTGCTCTTGATAGGGTGTTATTGGAAGTCTTGTCTCGTAATGTGCTACCAAAAGCACGTAATGACATCTCCGCTCACTACTGCTTCCTCATGAGGTACATTCAGCATCCACCTGACTCAGAGGAGGGCTTGATCCCGCTGTCTGTCCTGATGAGAGACCACCTGATGATAGCAGCCCGGGCCGGTTGCCACGCTTTGGCTTACCCAAGTTTCATTCAGTGGCTATGTGAGTGCGCACGGGTCCTGATGGGGAATGAAGATTGGGAGCCTTTGTATCCCACCTACACCATGGAGATGCTGAGGTCCCTTGGCTACTCAGCCGATCAGGGTTGGGCCTTCCCACAGCAGGCCAGAGTCTTCCCTCAGAGACCAGTCCGGCCCAGGCAGAGACAGCAGGCACCAGAGCCTGAGGACGTCCCCCACCACGAGGACCCGTCAGGAGGGTACACCTACCAGGGTGAGGGACCGAGCCACATGGGTACTGAGTACCCTATACCACTTTCCTCCTACTACGCCTTACCCGCTCCGCCACCACAGCCAGCCACACTTGAGAGCTTGTAGAGGGATATCCAGTCTCTCCACATCACTCAGGGTCGCATGGAGCGTAGGCAGATGCGCATGGAGGGTCGCATGGATACTTTCATGACTCACATGTATTCAGTCTTCCCACGTCCACCTCCTCCAGGGCAGTAGTTTTAGGGTTTTGCATTTCTCTAGGTGCTTCATGTTCTTTTCGTTTGTATCGTCAGACATGAGCTTTCTTTTGGTGATTTTGTGCTTTGACATTTGTTGCATGTTTCATTTAATGTTATTTGAGAAAACTCTTGCATGTAGAAAAATCGTTTTCCACTATCACAAGTTAGCTATGCATCTTTGTCGTCAAAACAAGGTAAAAAATAAGTCATTTCACCCATGTGTTCTATCACTTTACCTCTCCACCACTTCACCAAAGTCTAAACTGGAAGAGGTTTCAAAACAGGAAAATAAATCACCCAGCAATCACCCCATCACCACTCACCACCATTGTTCACCACCACACATGCAATCACCATCCACAAATAACTTGGGCATTCTAAGGTTTGTCAAGAAACCCCACAACAATACTGGGGGCAATCTGAGTTAAGGAATGATAACGTTTGTTTATTTTGTGCAAGCAAGTCTCTGAGTGAACGTTTCGCGAGAGTGCCTTGAGCGGTAAAACCAAGAGCGAAAGAGCGTGTCATTTTTACATGACTCCAGAGAGGCTACATTCAAAGGTGAGGTAAACGGCATGACTCCAACCGAAGGAGATAATTTGTAAATTTACGCTTAAACCAGTGAAAAGTAACAAAGAACGGATACACAACTATTAGGGATGACGAAGCACCTAGGTATAGCACCACACAGCCAAAAAGCTTGTGAACCTTGACATTACACCCTAGGCTCCCCCGCTGAGCTTTTCATATATGACCTCTTTTACAACACTACAAGCTCCACAAATAAGCCAGCTAGTGATGAATAACCGACCCGGTGACCAAAGGAAGCAAGGAGCCCGACTTCTGAACAACAGCTTCACAAGTTCAAAGAAGCAAAATTGCTACCAGCGTGACGAAACGATCCGCAAATGGTCCCAAAGTGACACAGGATCCAAATGAGCTAACATCAAAAACAGCTCTCAAAGTTCAAAACCAGGAAACACAAGAACCCCGAAGGAAAGGAGATTCAAGGAAGGCAAACTTGAAAAGCCTCAAAGAAATCCAAAATCGGAAAAAAGAAAGAAGATGCAAGGAACAATCCAAAAGTTCCAAGTCCCAAGTTCATAAGCGAAGTCATCACGAAGTAGCCAAATGACTTCAAGGCAAAGAAGACAAGTCCAAGAGACGGCGCAAGTTGTAGCTTTGGTCATCCATAAAGCTCCACATATCCTAAACATTCCTCCATTATCCTGTTGTCATTCATCACACCCCATGGCCACGTTATAAGCTCAAAAGACTTCCGACTTAGTAGTTGTGTATCCAATCGAGTGAAAGTAACAGGTTGAACCGTAAATCTAACAAATGTCAAATTCAATGGTTGAGAAGTTGTGACCGTAAGTGAGAAACGAGTGCAAACACCAAACACGTCGAGTGTAGGTTAAGAAGCACCACATCAAAATAAGCCTTGACCCTGTGAGGACGAGACTTGTTCTCACGTTTAGCCAAAGAAAATACTGGGGGCAATCGATCGTTCGATCGATCGCCATGAACTCTAACTCAGATTGCCTTAAGAAAGAATACTGGGGGCAATTGTTGGTTCAACAATTGCAACCACAACACCGATTGAAGCCCAAAAGTCCAAAACCCAAAGGTTCAAACCGTTCTCACATCCCACAGGCCCGTCCTAAGCCCTACCTCCACATCCAAACATTCACAGGCCCGTCCTAAGCCCTTCCTCCACATCAAATTTCCACAGGCCCGTCCTAAGCCCTACCTCCACATCCAAACATTCACAGGCCCGTCCTAAGCCCTTCCTCCACATCAAATTCCCACAGGCCCGTCTTAAGCCCTACCTTCACACCCAAACATCCGTAGGCCCATCTTGAGCCCTACCATCTTCAGATTTGACATAAACCCTAATCTTTCTACATCTATTTAGACCCATCATACATTTTACTCACTTTCACTTAGAACAACCTTTAGGCTCGTCATAAGACCTAGATCCAACCTTTAGGCTCTTCATAAGACCTAGATCCAACCTTTAGGCTCGTAGTACGACCTAGTTGCATCCCTATAGGTTCGTCATAAGACCTAGAACCATCTTTAGGCTCGTCATAAGACCTAGATCCATCCTTTAGGCTCGTCATAAGACCTAGATCCATCCTTTAGGCTCGTCATAAGACCTAGATCCAACCCTTAGGCTCGTCATAAGACCTAGTTGCGTTCCCTTAGGCTCGTAGTAAGACCTAGTGTTACCTTTTAGCTTACCTACTCTCATCAAACACATTGCATTCATCTCATTCATATAGGCTCGTCGTAAGACCTAGTTACATTATCCAGGCGCATCACAAGACCTGGCGACAGAAAAGTTGGCGAGGTGATGGCAATAAATCCTTCTTTTGCGATGTCAACTTATTTTCGGGATCAACGAATGGTGGGCAAAGGCAATAAGTCCCCAGGGTTTTTACCAGGAGTATCCCTGCACACCGCTTGGGGGCGATGGCAATAAGTCCACATTGGGTCCAGCCAGCCAGAGCATCGGCACGGGTTTCGGTCCCCAGAAGCATCCGAGCATCATCAGCATCATCAACATCATCAACATCATCAGCATTATCATCAGCATCAGCATCATTAGCATCCTTAGCATTTCAGCATTCTTGCATTTGCATACCATCCAGTTTTCACATCCTAGGTAGTCAACGCCTTAGAAACGCTTGACATTGCATCATTTCATTACAGGTAGTCAGCGCCTTAGGACAGCTCGACAATGCTTTGTAGCTTAGGTAGTCAGCGCCTTAGGACAGCTCGACAATGCTTTGTAGCTTAGGTAGTCAGCGCCTTAGAACAGCTCGACAATGTTTTGTGGCTTAGGTAGTCAGCGCCTCCGAATAGCTGGACGTAGTCAACCTGGTTTCGCACAAACATGGAGGATTCTATGGAGTCCAAAATTTTGGGGCTTCACTCAAGCATCAACGAAGCTTTTCACATCCGTTACAAAGTCCAGTTGATGGGGGCAATCTGCTATACCCAAAATTTTGACCCCCCTGGTTAAGGTCTACGAGGTTTTGGTGTTGTGAGGGATATTTCAATCAAGTAGTGAGAGATTCTGGCCCGATTGGCGTGTTCCATGGCATGGGGAGCAGCTTTGTCATTGTCAGGGGCGTTTTCGTAATTTTTAAGGCTCCTAAGACCTCCTATAGGCTTTCTCTCTCCTCCAAAGGACGCCAAATACTTGAAATGCTTTGATATTTTAACCCATGATAGAGGATGGTATTTTAAGCATAATGGCGTTGAAATTTTGATTTTTTGAATTTCCAATAATTTTCTAGCAATTTCTGACTGAATCTGACGGGAAATTCAATTTAAAAATATTCCAGCATTTAAAAATTTGGTTCCACCTCAGAAAATTCATAATATCCATCCTTGACATGTGGTTAAAATTTCACAGCAAAATTCCTTTGGGAAGTCTTTTAATTAAAATACCAAAAAATCTTACTTTTACTAGATTTTCTTTATCTTTAAGAAAGTCTATATAAGGGGATAGGTTTTTGGATAAAAGGAGAATCTCATAACCTCAAGAACCCTAGACTCTCAAAGAAGGCAGCCGTCTCTCTCTCTCCACGTTTTTGAACTCCAGAGCCACAATCAAATACCGAAATCTCACCAAAATCAACACCAAAACATATTTTTCAACTCTCACAACATCATCAATCATCAAACATCAACCAAACCACCTCCAAAACGTGAAGAACAGCAAGAACAACCAACAACCAGAAGCTTGGTTCGAAAACCTTTCGGGTCTGCCATCAACGGAGCACTCGACGAATCCGGTGTGAAGAATCGTTGTGAATCCGAAGGTAAAACAGGTAGAAACTCCACTTCCCTAATTCTCTACGGTATTATCTGTCTTGCCTCAAAATTTGGGCTCAAACTAACCCTTCTACGCTTCTGTATTGCTGTTCGTTTAAGCTTATGTCCAATAACTTGTTTACCAAGTTTCGTGCTTAATTCGAATTCAAATTGAAAACTTTCAATCACTAACGTCTTGTACATCTCTCAGGCTACACACCCATAAAATTTGAGCTAAAAACACCTTCGGGAACAGCCTCAACGCCGCTGTCCGAGGGCTGTCCACACCCACGGACGTCGTGTCCGGGGTCCCGGACTCCCTGTCCGTAAGCCCGGACGCTCACGGACGGCGGCTGGATTTTTTTTTAAAAAATTCAAAATTTAGGTTTTCTAATAATGTCCGGGCCCACGGACAGCCTGTCCGTGGCCCCGGACTTTGCAATTTTTTTGTTTTCCTTTAATTTCGACTCTTCTGTATAATTAGGTTAACTGGGGTCCGTGGTCTCGGACATGGGGTCCGTGGCTACGGACGTAGGCAAAATTCGACCTAATTCTGCCTCCGAAACCCTAGTTGAGGTAGCTTTTAATTTCACTTTAATTTTCTGTCAAAAAATGCTAAAAAACACAAAAAAACAGAAGCTCGCGCACTTAGGTTAAAACGACTCGTAATAAGCCGTAAATAAACCAAGTAGAGGAAAAACGACCTAGGAAGGGTAATGAAAGTAATTGAACCCTAAATAAGTCGAATACCAAGCCCCCGAACCCGAACTCTACCTTTCCTGATTTACTCTAGGTTAAAATTAGGTGGCGACTCATAATAGGTTCCAGTGAGCTAGCTTAGGTTTTTAATAATTATTGTTATATGACATAGTTATTAATCTTAGGTTATAAGTGGGCCTAAAACCCGATTAGATCCTAATCAACTTAATCCACATAGGATAGGGTTTAAAATCGAGGCTCACACCTCCTCAGTCAAAGTAGCGATGCAGAAAGACTTGGCGTTGTCGCTACTTACCAACTCGAGTATCTCTGCAGAAACATCTATTCACTTGTTCCTATCTGCCAAGAAGCGCGACACTACTGAGTGGCTGCGGAAAACTCGGATGCATGGGAGCATGCGCAAACGTGAGAACGTGAAGCACAAATAGCTCCACAACTCCGATACTTGCGGAAACAAATCAAGGAGCCGTTACATGAAGACTTCACCGAAGATTTAGGATATAGTTAAACAAGTATATAAGCATATGATTGTAATTAGTTTAGGTGTGCATTCTAGATTATTCAGAGAGAGAAACACCGCTTTGAGAGAGAAAGTATTCTTGAGAGATCTTAGTGAGATAGTATCAATTAGCTTAGGTATTTATTACCTAGAGAGTACACATAGAACACTCCCCTTTACTCCTTGTGATGCATTGATCAAAGCCGAGAGTAGAGCGAGTGTTGGATGAGACAGAGTACCTCTGTCGAATCCCAAGATAGGAAGCTAGGTTCTAATTCACAGTGAATTTCAATACAAGCAAAGTCCTATCTTGTCAATTTAAAACAAAAGCTTCCGCGTTATTATTTTCTGCACACATTTATTCTTCAAGCAGAGTCGGTCTGAGACTAACACCTCAGACCTACTCGGTCAGCACCCCGATCCCATCAAGGTCATTGGCAAACAAGGCACACAGCACACAAGCCGTGTAACACGACAACATACGGACACATATCCATACCTTAAGACTGTAGAAGTTACCTCCCTCGTTCTGGGATTCTCCCGTGCGACCGCCCGCTACGTTCCTAAATTTGTAACATGAGCGTATTAGCTTTATGTAGTCGTGCTTTAAAGTTCATAAAGTTCCTTATTTCCTTTTCATTTATCTACTCTTGAGGGTTCACGCAAGTACTTACCCAAAATTTCCCAGGTACTTGCAACTCCACTTATTCACCAATTTAACTCCATGTAATTAACTTATAACCCGACTATGATTTACAACAACTTAGTCTAATACCCTAGCGTGAGTTGAGGTCTATTATGAACCATTGTATTTCCTTTACCCATACAACCAACTACTTACGCAGGACTTACAAAAACAAAACCGACAATTTACGTTCGGTACCTCGCCTCCCTTATCCTTAACTTTCATTTATAGGAAACTATTTATTATTATTGTTTTTTAGTTATATATATATACATTATATCTTATTTTTTCCTTTTAATTTCCCCCATGTGTACTCTCAGGCTTTATCTAGCTCCTAAGACGTTTACACTATCGGTTTTCACAATAACTAGTCCTATCTTTAGCCAATGTTGTAGAGTACTCTTAAGCACCAAAAACGTGACAAGTCTCCCTTACTAATTATAACTTCTACTGTTCAGACTTTCCAGGTTACTAAGACACGCTCCTTATTCTACTTCCCCCTTCTGTTTTTCTTTGTTTCACTGTGGCTACTAAACAGAACAACACCCTGCTCATTACTTGGTTATTTCCCATTCCTAGTTCACCTGGGATTGATTTTCAATATGCCTAATCTGTACCCTCTCTCTTCTAGGCATATTAGCAAGGCTTTACATTCATACCCAACCTAATACAACACCACTCACCACCTAGAGGCCCATCTGTACAGAACCGAAACTCAACAAAACTAAAACACAACCTGCACATTTCTTCATCCTACTCCATGTTTAAGTTACCAAGCTGATGTCTAACTCTCCCAAAGTGTTTTACCAATCTAGCCAAATGCATTAACTAGGTCTTGGGTTTATTATTAAGCCAGTTCGACACTGTTACAACTCCTGTAACTTAATTGTACAGAACAACAGTAATCGACAATCTGCAGCAAGATTTGTATGTTTATTTCTCCTTTCTTCCTTTACTGAGTAGCTAACTGACTTCAAAGCTTCCGAATGAGTATACCAACTGGTTTCACCCCTTTTAGCAATGTTTTAATTTCAAACTCAAACCACTACAACGCTCTTAACATTTATGTAATTCAGCTATACGGAAGCTACCAATTATAGAAAACAAAAACACACCATCTTGTTTCCCACTTCATATAGCTTCAGTTTAGTTTGCTTCACAGATTTCTAATCTTCCAATATATGCGCACTTAGTTACGTGCTCTAGTAAGTTTTGTTTTTAATTTAGAACAACCTAAACATAATGACCACTCTACTGAAACTCACTTATTCAGAACTAGAAAACTGAAAAGAAACCAAAACACCAAACTGGTACTGCCTCTTCTATCATTCTCTTTATTCATCAGCCTGACTTCCAATTTCTCCTAGATTGATTTCCCACGTAGCTAGGTGGTTTAGCAAGGTTTTAGTTCACTTCTGGATCGATTTGGCACTCTCACTACTTCTGCAATTGAATTATACTGAAACAACTCATTACTGGAAAACTGAAACACAACTGGTATGTTTCTCCCTTATTCCCTCTATTAAGCTGCGCAACTGACTTTTATTTCCCGCCTAGTTCTTGTCATGATTATACTGATGACACATTAAGTTCCCAACACTTGTTTAATCAACTTTTCAACACTTATCGCTTAGGCATTATTTAGTTTGGATTAAATAATTCCCCTGATCACTTAGCAGCATCACTTCCCAGCTTACCTATCATTGTTCTCACGTCACAAATACTCAAACTTTCCAGAACTGGGACATACACTACACGACTATGATCTGATCTGATTATCACCCTTAGACTCTCCTATCAATCCTTTTACTCAACCAGTTTTTTTCCTAGCCGTTTGTTAGCATGTTTGACAATAAATCTACGAACAACAGATCAAACAGGTTCTAGTTTAGTTTTCAGACACGAACAAGAATGAGCTAAGGGTTACAACATTGACATAATACATCAGATTTCCAAACACAAAATAGCTATGAGTTTAGTCAACAACCTTAAGTAGTTCAAGCTGGGTTTTCCTTGCTGTTTTGGTTAGTGGTTGGACTAAGGAACCTTGGCTTGGATCAGATTGCAAGGCAGTTTGGGATCAGTTTCTGGGTGCTTTTTGGCACAACATTGCATCGGTTTGGTTTCTCGGTCTTGCCTCTAAGAGTTGCGTAGAGGATTCTGTTCACAGCTTCAGGGATCCCACCAACCGGTTCGCCAGCTTTCGAAAGGTTTCTGCAGCGGGTTCTTGCTCGAGGTTTTCTAGAGATTCCACCCGTAGGTTTGCATGCAAGGTTCGTGCGAGGAAGGTGAAAAGGCTTAGTGAGTTTTGAGCACAGATTTTCGGGCAACAACAAACAGAGGAATGAAACCAGAAGTATAAAGGATCCAGGAGAGTTTACCTTGCGCTTGTTTCTCAACAGAAATGGCATGAGTTCCTTACGGGGTTTCTTAGTACCCTTCATAGCTGCATCTTCAGAAGATTGCATGCACGAACAATTGAGGGGAGAAGAAATTAGAAAGTGACGGCTTTCGGTCAGAAGCAAGGAAGTGGAGAAGAAGGTGTTGTTATCGGTTTACCTTGCTTGCGGGTCTTGCGTTGTTCCAGATTCAAGACCGGTAAAAACTCCACGATACGGACATGCAAGGGAAGGATTGAGGAACTTGAGTTATGATGGAGACATGAAGCAACATCAATCACCACGGAAGAAACTGGGAGATAGAATGAAGTGGTTCGGGAAGAACAAAGTTGTTGTTTTATGATAACTAGCTCCAGACTCTAGCAGCTGAACATCGCGAGAACGCAGGAGGCTTCAAAGAGTAACGTTGGGACAGAAACTTAGGGAAACTAAAGAGCCCTTCTCTGGACTTACGCGCATTGGGAAACGACAGGGAGCACATGCAAGAAGGAAAAATGCAAGCTTGTTTCGCTCAGAGTTCGGAACTCACGTATGCGAGAAGGCAAGAGAACATTTGTTTAAAAAGAAACCAAAGTAATTTGCATGGGAAAGAGGAAGGAATCGAGTGGTCTGTTACTTTGGGTTACAGACGCACGTGAGAATGAACTCCAGAGACAACGGTTGGGAAACAGGGATGTCATTTGCATGCAGGGCAAGTGGGGGAATTAATGAATGTTTAACATATTAATGTACTACCCGGGCTGGTCAATTGAAGTTTCAGACGTCTGCTGAGTGGGGTTGATTAGTTGTTAATCTATGCATACTGGACATATAAGTGACGTAGTGGGGCAATAGAGCTAAGTAGTACGTAGGTAGTTAGTTCAACATTTAAGTCAAGGAATATAAATCGGTGAGTACAAGTCCTTACATTATAATGTTACTTGTATGTGTTTGTATCCAATAACATATTTCGTATACTATGCTCTCGTAGCATATGTAGTCTGTATAATAGTTATATGACACAAGTGCCCGATCTATTTTAGTTTGCATAATGTGCTACCCTAGTTTCGTGTACAAACGTCCTAACGCGGTATAATTTAATTTGCTCAATTGTATCGGTTAATGTCAAAAACCGCTGAGCACAAACGCGTATGTTACATTGTGACTTGTTTATATATTAGTATCGTAGGTTATATCTCATACCACGGTTATATTGATGTGACCGGTTTATTGCACAAATATACCACACATATTCATGATTTCTAGTGTTTTAATTGTTAGAGGTGTTTCAAAGGAGAGTTCGGGTTCGGGGGCTTGATATTCGACTTAATTAGGGTTCAATTACTTCCATTACCCCTAGAAGTCGTTTTTCCTCTACTTAGTTTAATTACGGCTTATTACAAGTCGTTTTTAACCTAAGTGCGCGCTTCTGTTTTTTTTGTATTTTTAACATTTTTGACAGAAAATTAAAGTGGAAACTGAAAGTACCTAAGCTTGGGTTTCGGAGGCAGAATTAGGTCAAATTTTGTTTACGTCCGTAGCCACGGACCCCATATCCGAGACCAAGGACCCCAGTTAACCTAATTATACAAAAAGTCGAATTTAAGAAAAAATGAAATTTTGAAAAGTCCGGGGCCACAGACAAGCTGTCTGTGGGCCTGGACATTATTTAGAAAAACCCAAATTTTGAAATTTTAAAATCCCGCCGCCGTCCGTGGGTGTCTGTGGCCACGGACAACCAGTCCGTGGTCCCGGACCATAGGTCCGAGGTCACGGACCACCCACGGACAGGGGTTTTCTGATGGTTCCCGACGGTGTTTTTGGCTCAAATTTTATGGGTACGTAGCCTGAAAGATTATAAGCACGTTAGTAATTGAAAAAAGTCAATTTGAAATCAAAATTAACACGGAACTTAGCAAACAAGTAACAAGGCAGTAGCTAAAACAATTAGTGATACAGAAGCCAAAAAAGTTTGTTTGAACCCAAATTTTGAGGCAAGACCGATAAGGTCGTAGGGAGTTAGGAAAGTAGAATTTCTACCTGTTTTACCTTCGGGTTTACAATGATTCTTCACACCGAGATTCATCGAGTGCTCCGTTGATGGCAGACTTGAAAGGTTTTCGAACCAAACGTCTGGTTGTTCTTGCTATTCTTCACGTTTTGGTGGTGTTTATGTGGTGTTGTGATGATTGTTGATGCTTTGGGGATTGGAAAACGAGTTTAGATGGTGATTTCAGGGGATTTTCTGTACAATTCAGTGGCCAGGTGTTGAAAAACGTGAGGAAGAGAGGGAGGTTGTGCTTTCTGACTTCCTAGGGTTCTTGAGCTTATGAGATTCTGATTTGATCAAAAGATTTATCCCTTTATATAGACTTTCTTAAAGATAAAGAAAATCTAGTAAAAGTAAGATTTTTTGGAATTTTAATTAAGTGACTTCCCAAAGGAATTTTGCTATGAAATTTTAGCCATGTGTCAAGGATGGAAATTATGATTTTTCTGAAGTGGAATCGAATTTTTTAAATGTTGGAACATTTTTAAATTCAATTTCTCGTCAGATTCAATCGAAAATTGCTAGAACATTATTGGAAATTTGAAAAATAGAAATTCCAACTCCATTATGCTCAAAATGTCATCCTATATCATGGGTTAAAATTTCAAAGCATTTCCAGTTGATTTGAGCATCTTTTGGAGGAGCGAGAAAGCCTATAAGAGGTCTAAGGAGCCTTAAAAATTACGAAAACGCCTCTGACGATGATGAACTGCTCCCCGTGCCCCGGAATGCGCCGATCGAGCCGGAATCCCTCATGACTTGATTGAAGTGCCTCCCACAACACCAAAGCTATACAGACCCTAACCAGGGGGGTCAAAATTTTGGGTATAACAGATTACCCCACGTCAACTAGACTTTGTAATGAATGTGAAAAGTCTGGTTGATGCTTGAGTGAAGCCCCAAAATTTCGGATCTTTTCCAAGACCCTGCATGTTATCGAAAACTGACAAGTTGTGTCGAGCTATTCTAAGGCGCTGACTACCTATGAGTAAAGTGGAAGGGTGTCGAGCGGTTCTAAGGCGTCGACCACCTAAAGATAATAATGAAGTAATGTCGGACTATTCTAAGGCGCCGACTACCTATAAGGACGATATGATGTCAAGCTATTCTAAGGCGTTGACCACCTAAAATGAATGAGATGATGTCAAGCTATTCTAAGGCGCTGGCTACCTATAATGAATGAAGTGATGTCAAGCTATTCTAAGGTGTTGACTACCTACCAGTGATTGAAAATTGGTGTTGGGTCAAGTTCTTCTATTCGGGTGAGTTCTCTTACTCTGGTGAGTTCTGAGCTCTAGTGAGTTCTACTGCTCTGGTGAGTTCTGCTGCTCCGGTGAATCTAAATCTTTGGCTAAAAATCTGTATCCCTGTATCTTTGGATGAGAATCTGTATCTCTATATCTTTGGCTGAGAATCTGTATCTCTGAAGAATTTATATCTTTGGCTGAGAATTTGTATCTCTGAAGAATCTGTATCTTTGGCTGAGAATCTGTATCTCTAAAGAATCTGTATCTTCGGCTGAGAATCTATATCTCTGAAGAATCTGTATCTTCGGTTGAGAATCTGTATCTCTGAAGAATCTGTATCTTCGGCTGAGAATCTGTATCTTCGGCTGAGAATCTATATCTTCGGCTGAGAATCTATATCTCTGAAAAATCTGCGTCGTCGGATTATGGAATGATAATGGTCTCATGTAAACGATTGTGATGAAAACTGATCGCTGGAGTGCCAAACATGGCAATGATGATAAGGTGTATGCAATCAAAATGTATGAAAGATACTTGTTCAAAACAGGAAACTGTAGGAAAAGGTGCCAAACGTGGCAATGTTGAGGTGTTATGCAAAAGTTGTAAAATGCAAATAAAGTGCTTGTTGGAAGCTTGTCCAAAACAAGGAACTGTTGCAAAATGTGTCAAACATGACAATGACGAGGGTTGAAAATCGTTCAATGCAATGCATTGCTAGAATGTGCGCCAAACGTGGCAGTGTTTAAAGAAAATTGTTCAAGACAAGAAATTGCTGACAAAGGTGCTAAATGTGGCAGTGTTTGAAGAAAATTCTGTTTACTGAAAAGGAAAGTGAAATTATCATTTCCTGACTAAAGATTTCAGACTTGTAATTTATCTCCTAAGAGATGAACATGCTACCAGTGGGGTGTGGTGTTTGATGTGGAGATATTTTGAGTGGTGATCAGGGCATATATGTGCCTGTGGTGTATGTGTGCAGGTAAGGGCTTATGTGGGCCTGTGTAGTAGTGGTGTGGAGGTAAGAGCTTATGTGGGCCTGTGTGGCGTATGATGTGAAGGTAAGGGCTTATGTAGGCCTGAGGTGTTTGATGTGGAGGTAAGGGCTTATGTAGGCCTAAGGTGTTTGATGTGGAGGTAAGGGCTTATGTGTGCCTGTGGTGGGATGGTGGTGCTTAAGCTTTGGGTTTTAATTGGTGTTGTCATGGCAATTGTTGGAACCAACAATTGCCCCCAGTATTTTTCCTTAGGACAATCTGAGCTAGAGTTCATGGCAATCGATCGGAACGATCGATTTCCCCCAGTATTTTCTTTGATTAAACGTGCGAACAAGTCTCATCCTCACAGGGTCAAGGCTTATGCTTTGATGTGGTGCTTCCTAACCTACAAACGACGTGTTTGGTGTTTCCGCTCATTTCTCGCTCATGGTCATAACCTTTAGACCATTGAATTCGACATTTGATGGATTTACGCATTTGATCTGTTACTTTCACGTGATTGGATACACAACTATCAAGTCGGAAGTCTTTAAAGATTATAACGTGGCCGTAGGGTGTGATGAAAGACGACGGGATCACGGAGGGATATTTGAGGTATGTGGAGCTTAAATGGGTGACCGAAGCTGCAACTTGTGTCTTCTCTCAGATTCATCTTCCTTGTCTTGAAGTCATCTAGCTGCTTCGTGTTAACGTTGTTTACAAGCTTCTGGACCTGAACCATTGAAGTTGTCCTTTACACCATTTCTCTTTTTGTCATTTGGATTTCTTCGAGGCACTTCGGGTTTGCCTTGTTGTCTTATCCTTTGTTGACTTTTCCTTCGGGGTTCTTGTGTTTCCCAGTTTTGGGCTTCGAGAACTGTTTTGATGTGAGCTCTTTAGATCCTGTGTCACTCTGGGACCATTTGTGGATCACTTCGTCATGCTGATAGCGGTGTTGCTTCTTTGAACTATTGAAGATGTTACTTGAGACTCGGGCTCCTCGCTTCCTTTGGTCACCGGGTCGGACATTCATCATTGGCTGGGTTATTTTGTGGAGTTCATAATATCGGAAAGGGATATATGGAAGGCTCAGCTGGGGTGCCTAGGGTTTAATGACAGGGTTTACAAGCTTTTGGCTATGTGGTGCTGTACCTAGGTACTTCGTCATTCCTGATAGTTGTGTATCCGTTCTTTGTTACTTTTCACAGGTCTAAGCATAAATTTACAAATTATCTCCTTCGGTCGGAGTTATGCCGTTTACCTTACCTTTGAATGTGGTCTCACCGGAGTCGTGTAAAAATGACACGCTCATTCACTCATGGAGTTTTCCGCTCAAGTCACTCTCGTGAATTCTCACTCTGAGACTTGTTCACACCATTAAACAAAAGAAATAATCATGGTTGGTCTTTAAACTCAGATTGCCCCCAGTATTAGTCCAGGGTTTATGACAACAATTTGACAAATGTAGACCTTGAACCGTTACGTGGTTTGTTTGGATGTTATGGGGTGAGTTGTGGCATTTGGTTGGACATGTTCATCCTTTTAGAAACGAAAAGACAAGTCATTTTATTCAATTGCCAGAAAATGATCGTTTCATGAACATTAATTTTGAAAGATGATCTGGTTGAAGGTGCAAAATGAACAAACATTTTTTTTATTTTCTTGAGATTGTAAATCGAAAAGACATAAGACTGAAATTCAAACATCTAAACCTCATTAAAATGTAAATATCATAAACTCCTTACAAAATTGAAAAGAAAAATCAAGAGAGCAACATGCAACTAGACTCTAGCCTACTCAATAAATAGGAGCCCTTGCTCGATAAGGTCCTCAATCTTATGCTTCAATGCTCTACAGTCGTCAGTACTGTGTCCTGGTAATTGATGAAACTGGCAGAACTGGTGGAGATGTTCCCCGGCTTGGGTGATCCCAGGGCTAGGTGTGAGAGGTTGTAGTAAGTCTAGCTATTGTAGCTTCACGAGTGCTTGACTGAGAGGTCAGCCAATGTCGGTAAACTGTCTCGGTGCAGAGAACCTCCTGGATTGGGGTGAGGCCTTGATGCTCTACTTTGCTGCACTGGGTTTCCGTATGGTGCTCACTTGGCATGAAACTCGAGCTGCTTTGGCCGGTCCTGACTTAAAGGTTTCAATACCCACACGCTGGGCTTTGGGTTGTCCCAGTTTCAGCTCACCTTTGTGAATCTTTTCTTCCATGACTCTTACCTGTCCCATCAGCATGTCAAAATTAGGGAAGTATGTGCAACTCAGCTCATTGTTGTATTGCTTCTGCATATTGTCCACAATCATTCGAATCTGCTCTTGCTCATCCATTTTCATAGGCATAGCAGCGGCCTTCATCCTCCACCGTTTGATGAAGTCGGACATTGATTCACTGTCTCTCTGCCGAGTGCTGGCAAGGTCGGACCTGGTGACTTTGAGATTCTTAGCATACTCAAAATGGTGCAAGAAAGCCTCACAAACCTCCTCATAGGTTTTGGTGTTCATCCTCTGAGTCAAGTACCAACGTTGAGGTATTTCATCGAGGTAACGGGCAAAGACCTTGGCCTTCTACATGTCACTCAACCTGAGGATGGACATCTCCCTATCGAACATCGCTAGATGGACCTGCGGGTCTGAGGAACCCCTGTATAGAGCAAGTGTGGGTAACTTCAACTTTGGAGGGAGATCAACCTCGGGGTATGACGCCATAGAAGAGTAATCAAAACCAGCCGGCTTGCTAGCCTTTTCCATGCGCTCGATCTTTTACAGAGCCTTCTTGAGTTCTGCAGTTAGTTGGTGATCTGGGGTGGCTTCCCCTACGAATCCTTGCACACCCTGGGCCCCAACGGAGTTAACTTCGATGTAGTCACGCTCGTTCCCAGAGTCAGCAATCTTTCCTGAAATGTTTTCCTGATGACCAACCTCAAGGGAATTGATTTTCCTTTTCAGCTCTTCGATGATGGTGACATACTTAGCCTCCATGTCATTAGTGGTGGACCTACGTTTCTGTTCCATGGCATCAAAGGCGGCCGTGTACCTTTGCTCTAAGGCTGCAAACTGGGCCTCATTGCTGACTGGGTTTCCTCCCTCTGCCATACTTGGGATTCGGGCTTATCTATTGGAAAACAAAAGTGGATTAAGCTAAAATTCTGGACCGTGAAGAAGTTTTAGGTTAAAACTTGTTTGGGCTGCAAAAAAAGCACATGAGCTGGAATGTTTTGAAGATTGTGGGTAGGCACTGAGGCCCGAAATGAGTAGGAAAGGAGGCGCCTAGAAATGTTTGAAGAATGTGGCTCTTGGGCCAGAATATTTTGAGAATTGGGCGCTTGGGCCAGAATGTGTTTGGGCTAGAGGTAAAGCACATGGGCCAAAATGATTTCTAAACCATGTTCGTGATGTGAACTGGAATTTGGGCCAAGTAATTCTGATTGGGCCCAAAAGATGATACATGTGTCTAGGATCTTGGGTCAAAGCCCAAGTAAAAAGTCTTCCTAGACTAGAATGAGCCTTGAAATGGAAAGGCCTGATGGATCTTCATGAACTGCTTTAGGTGGATTTGTTTTTCATGGGCCTAGAACTAAATTGATAATTAAAATTGGGCCGAAAGAGAGAAATCACCTAAGTCTAAACTTTTGGGCCGAAGCCCAAATGACTCACATATCAAACCAAACAGGGCCTCTAGGCCGCAAACAATAAACCGTAAATTCGGGTTGGGCTGAGTTGATATAGGAAAGGTTCCTATCAATTTCTAGGCTGGCTGTGGGCCGGTTATACAAGCAAATAAGGCCCACACAAGTTCAACATGTCCTCACTAGACGTTTCAACCAAATTGGATATGGATCGATCCGGAGAGGTGCTTGGGGCATGGGTCCAGGTCACCATAAAGGAATAGGGCTCGCACGCTATTCTCTTTAGGCTTCCCCACTTTTTTCACATCACCTGAAGGTGTGCGTCTACGGTCGGGTCTTTGACTGACCAAACAATGGGCTAGGTAAGGATACTGCCAGGGAAATGCTTGGGGCTAAAGCCCAGGTATTAAGGGGGTGTGGCCAGACGACACCCTCCTCTTTTCCCCCACTTATTCACATCACCTAAAATGTGTGAGTCCCTGACAGGGGACCTTCAAACGGGTCCCGGGGTGAAACCGGTTTGCGTGGACCCTCGCTCTCATATGATGCAAAGGTGCAGGAATTAAATTGCGCACAAAGGTAAAAAAAAACAATATAATAAAAGCCATAAATAAACATTTTCGAGTTAATCCCTCTTTCTTAAAATTAAGAGTTTGTCCCCAGCAGAGTCGCCATTTTGTGAGCCTCGATTTTTAAACCCTATCCTATGTTGATTAAGTTGATTAGGATCTAGTCGGGTTTTAGGTCCACTTATAACCTAAGATTAATAACTATGTCGTATAACAATAATTATTAAAACCTAAGCTAGCTCACTGGAACCTATTATGAGTCGCCACCTAATTTTAACCTAGATCAAATTAGGAAAGGAGAGTTCGGGTTCGGGGGCTTGATATTCGAATTAATTAGGGTTCAATTACTTCCATTACCCCTAGAAGTCATTTTTCCTCTACTTAGTTTAATTACGGCTTATTACGAGTCATTTTTAACCTAAGTGTGTGCTTCTAATTTTTTTTGTATTTTAAACATTTTTTGACAGAAAATTAAAGTGGAAACTGAAAGTACCTAAGCTAGGGTTTCGGAGGCAGAATTAGGTCAAATTTTGTTTACGTCTGTAGCCACGGACACCATGTCCGAGACCACGGACCCCAATTAACCTAATTATACAGAAAAGTCGAATTTAAAAAAAATGAAATTTTGAAAAGTCCGGGGCCACGGACAAGCTGTCCGTGGGCCCGGACATTACTTAGGAAAACCTAAATTTTCAAATTTTAAAATCCTGCCGTCGTCCGTGGGTGTTCGTGGCCACGGACAACCCGTCCGTGGTCCCGGACCATAGGTCCGAGGTCACGGACCACCCACGGACAGGGGTTTTCTGATGGTTCCCGATGGTGTTTTTGGCTCAAATTTTATGGGTACGTAGCCTGAAAGATTATAAGCACGTTAGTAATTGAAAGAAGTCAATTTGAAATCAAAATTAACACGAAACTTAGCAAACAAGTAACAAGGCAGTAGCTAAAACAATTAGTGATACAGAAGCCAAAAAGAGTTGGTTTGAACCCTAATTTTGAGGCAAGACCGATAAGGTCGTAGGGAGTTAGGAAAGTGGAATTTCTACCTGTTTTACCTTCGGGTTTACAATGATTCATCACACCGGGATTCATCGAGTGCTCCGTTGATGGAAGACCTGAAAGGTTTTCGAACCAAGCGTCTGGTTGTTCTTGCTATTCTTCACGTTTTGGTGGTGTTTATGTGGTGTTTTGATGATTGTTGATGCTTTGAGGATTGGAAAACGAGTTTAGATGGTGATTTTGGGGGATTTTCGGTATGATTCGGGTGGCCGGGTGTTGAAAAACGTGAGGAAGAGAGGGGAGGCTGTGCTTTCTGACTTCCTAGGGTTCTTGAGCTTATGAGATTCTGATTTGATCAAAAGATTTATCCTTTATATAGACTTTCTTAAAGATAAAGAAAATCTAGTAAAAGTAAGATTTTTTGGAATTTTAATTAAGTGACTTCCCAAAAGAATTTTGCTGTGAAATTTTAGCCACGTGTCAAGGATGGCAATTATGATTTTTCTGAAGTGGAATCAAATTTTTTAAATGTTGGAACATTTTTAAATTCAATTTCTCGTCAGATTCAATCGAAAATTGCTAGAAAATTATTGGAAATTCGAAAAATAGAAATTCCAGCGCCATTATGCTCAAAATGTCATCCTATATCATGGGTTAAAATTTCAAATCATTTCGAGTTGATTTGAGCATATTTTGGAGGAGCGAGAAAACCTATAGGAGGTCTTAGGAGCCTTAAAAATTATGAAAACGCCCCTGACGATGACGAAATTGCTCCCCGTGCCCCGGAATGCGCCGATCGAGCCGGAATCCCTCATGACTTTATTGAAGTGCGTCCCACAACACCAAATATTTACAGACCCTAACCAGGGGGGGTCAAAATTTTGGGTATAACACATTGACAAGTTTAATGAACACACTAAGTATCTCTTCCTAGACCGGTAGGGGTTCGTTTTGTTAGCGATCATGCTACCGATGGTCTTCTAGCCGTAGTCTCTGGTCATGGATGTAAGCTTGATGAGCGGTGATGGTAAGGGAACTGGGCTTGTCGTTGTTGATATGAACGATCAACAAAATGATGGTGATGAAACAGAGCCGAGTTAGCTTAGAAATTTAGAGTGTGCTGATAACATGTTATAAATTAGAGGTAAAAGAGAAAAGGTAGAATGACGATTGGATTTCTAATTTTTTTCGAATAAGTGTCACAAGGGCCTCTATTTACAGACGAATAGGGAATAAAGAGATAACCCTAATAACCGGGGTAATATGGACATTTACCATTTACAGCAGTAATGATATATAAATAATGAGAAAATCTGTACAAAAGTTGATACATAGGGGTCCTACATATCAGGTACTATGTTCCTTTAGAAAAATACAAAAAAGGAGGCGATGGGCCAACCAGAGATAGTTACCAATACCAAAAGAATGGGGGGGAGGAGGGAGGATTTAAAAACCTCATAATCTAGGACGTCAATACCTTATCAAGCCATAATTTCGGGGGAAGCTCCCGTCTTCGTCCAAATGACCATTTTGTTGCACTCTTGATATCCACTATAATAACGGTGAGATCCCTTGTATAGTTTGCCCTGACTTGCTTGCATCTCTCAATCCAGATGTAGTAGACAGTGTTGGCAATGACTGCACATTTATTGAAGTATATTGGCCTCTTCCTCCTACAATAGTGGGATATCCAGTAAATGCAGTTGCGCATGCTTGACCTGTTGGTAGAGATTCTCAGCCAGTCACATATAGTCCACCATATCCTGCGAGAGACTCTTCAATGGAAAATAGGCAGTCTCTAGTCTTTGAAGCGTTCTCACAAAGCCAACATCAGTTAGCTAGACTAATGCCCTAGGATTCGAGCTTATCACAGAAATTATGCCTACCTCTAAAAATAACCCGTAATATAAATTTGGCTTTAGGGACCGACCAGGTTCTCCAACAAATATTAAACCACTGAAATGGGTGGGATGGGTAGGTGACATCATTGTAGAGGGTACAACATGAGGGCGGGAAGGACAAGGAAGAAGAAGAGACATAACATCAAGGATAGAACCAAGTTGATTGATCCACCAATCTCTGGCATGAAGAATAGATTTACAAGGCCAAGGGTCGTCCCCTTTCGAAGTAGCAGCCCAAATGTTAACCCCCAAGTAAACACTTTGAATCCACTGGATTTTTGACAGTTTGTCCGAGTTAATGGCGTGGGCTGAGATGGTTTTGAGCAAAAAATAAATATTCCTTTTATGGATATCCTTAAGACCAAGATCCCTATGCTTCTCGTTTGAGCATATGGCACTTCAACCTACCGGGGGGGGGGGGGGGGGATTACTGTTGGCATCCCTAGAACAAATAAATATGCAAAATCTCTTGATAATGCTTTTGATAACATTCTTTCATCTGAAGACACAAGAAGCCCCGAAAACCGACAAGACCATAAAGGGTGCTTTAAATAAGAGATGATGTAATACCCATAAATTTTAGCATTTATAACACCAGCTTCATTTCTTCCGGTATATTTCTTTAGTAGCTTCTTACAGAGTTTTCTTCCAAAAGAATTCATCCGGTAGAATAGGCCAGGCACGGTTAGTAACCTCCCCTATTTTGTAGCCACTACCAAGACTTCCCTGAGTAACCGTCAGCCTGATTTTTTTTTATATTTGTCAAACCCCTTCCTATATAAATACTCTTCCATTAAACTCTTGTCCTCCCAAAAGCACCGATTTCAAAAACTGCCTAAACTCGAGAGTTCAAACACATTCTTCAGTGTGACCAATTTCCAAGGGAACCAAACCAGTTAAGTCGATACATTGCAATGCTCCAAGAGTCAAGTTCCTTGAGAGGCAAGATTTTGTGGTGTAGGATTTATTTGATTTTGAAAGATAATTACAGCCAAGTTGTTGTGCTCATCCATGTGTCTACTTAGGTGGTATCATGCTATGTTGTAATGAAAGTGGTTGGTTAAGTATGGAATGTGAATGAACCCAGAGTTCTCTGTGACTCGAATGGCTCTGATTATGTTTTATGAGAATTATAACCTACGTTTTAGTGGATTGGAATTGAAGGAATGATTGGATTTTTTTATTATGATTTCTGGTTAGGGGGACTTCACTAGATTGAACTTGTACACATTGGTACATTGATTACTACAATTGCGCTGCGACCACTATATCGTAGTTTAGGCCACTATGATATACTTCTATTGGTCAAAATTACCCTTAGAGGGGTGTGCAAACTTAAGGATATAAGGTGAGGTGGAAAGATTTATTACCCTCTTATAAGTATTCTGGTGGATGAAGTTGTGGCCTCAATCTCTGGATACCCATTGGCTAAAGCCCTTAGGGTAGCTAGTTGAGTGTTCATGCCCTTAACGTGGTTTTCATGTGTACATAAAATACTTGGATTATGATTCTGGTGGATTGTCTCTAATGATTGGTTGATGATTATGGAGTTACATGTTCTGGGTGTTACACTTCGTTTTGCCATTAAGTGTTTATCTTGAGAAAGGGTTCCCATTAACAAGATAAGACAATGAAGTAACTTAATTTTCAGATTTGTGCAAGTCTTTTTTTTTTGTGTTATGCATGATATTTTTACTATAGGGTGATGGATAAGGATTAGCTTTGAGGAGTGGGAGAATGTGTTATAGCCTAGTCCAGTTAATAGTAAGTTGATATTTTGTATTGATGTAATTTGTTCCAATAGAATGCTAATTAAAGGAATAGTCAATCTTCTAGAAGCTTGTTCCAAAAGGTTGAGTGTTATGATGTAAAATGTTATGTCCGTCTTTATTTTTACTGTTGGTATATTATGAACTATAACGACCCCAAAACCACCCTAGTTTTTTGAGAACGTCGCATGCCGCACACTAATTACCTAAGATACGCAAGGCTAAACTCACGAACCCCAAAACTGATATAAAAGACTTATATATATATATATATATAAGCATGAATTTACAAACTTTCATACAAATTACAATGCGGAAGCCAACAACTTACAAAAGCCAAAGATACAAAATACAAAAGGGACCACAAGGCCAACAGCTTAAATACAAACTTCGAACACAATACAAAAGCTAAAATACAAAAGTAGAGATCTCTAGCCAAACGCTAAAACTCACAAATCAGATGGAGATAGGGGTGAGCAAACCACAACTCAACAGGTGATAAACTTCATCAGCCTAAGCATGCTCAAAACATTTTACAAAATAGAATATACATATAAGTATACGCTTAGCAAATTGGAAACAAAATGCAAAGCAGCAGACCTTGAAGACAAACTGAAGTCCAAAAGCAGAGTAGAGCTAAGAAGTAGTCAAAACAGATAGTTAACAACAGAAGACATTTCAAGAATCGTAAGTCTTTCAGAAATCATAAGTCACGTGACATGTTGTCAGAAGGTCAAAACAGAAGCATAAATAGGACAAAGACAGAAATCATGATTCATAGTGTTCACAAAACATAATGTTTTCTAATCAAAGCAAAAGTCAACGGAGTGGTTCACAACAGTTCACTTTACAAACAGAAGCATGACCCTCATAGCACTCACATACAGACGGGCGAAGGCCCTATGGATCAAAGGATCCCTAGACTACGCAGAAATGATAGATACCATTAGTCGGGCCCGTTGGTACCTAATCATCCCAGGAAAACCTAAGGAATAGAAAACAGAAGGACATCCTGCGCAGCATACTACTGGATAACTCGACCCAGTCATCCACGACTCAGAAGGCTTACTAACTAGGTCTTAAAATAGAGGTTCACTTTCAGAACATAAGTACATACTGAAAGTGAAGTCGTTGCCAAAACAGAGGTCATATACCAAGACTGGCAAGGCACAAAAAGCCCAAACAAAAATTAGAGGCCGAAACACACTTCAGAGCAGATCAGAGATCAAAAATAAAACAGGTACTTTCAGAACGGAAATACATGTAAACATACTAAAACATGTCAAAAGAGCTTGTACAAACTTAGAGGATCATAACCCCGTAAATGAAAGTCATAACGGAGCTCAAACGAACATTTTAGGGGAAATCAGAGGGCTGTCCGGACATGGGTCCGAACCTACAAGTTCGGACGCATGTCATGACATAAAACAAAGGTGTCCGGACATGTGTTCAGACTTACAAGTCTGGATGCATGCCGAACTTGAAAACCAAAGGGCGTCCGGACATCTGTCCAAACTTACAAGTCCGGACAATGTCCAAAAAAAACATACGAGGTGCTTGGATTTATATTTGGGCTTGCATGTTTGGACATAAGTCAAACTGCAAAGCCAGAACTCGTCCTCGACCCCGTCCGGACAAAGGAAAACCCATCACCAAAACAGAGACGTCCAAGTAAACCGGGCATACAAGTCCGGACAGAAGTCCAAAACAACACAAAAACTGCAGATTCCAAAGACGAAACAGACGGAAAATCAGATCCAAAGTTCAACAAAGATATACATAATCTTTCCGTAACAAAGTATTCAAATCAAAACACATTCCCACGGGATTTTAGTAGAATGAAAACACAACTCAAATCCAAGTCAGATTCACAACTAATCAGAGAACAAAATTAACACATTTAGAAATGAAAACGAAACCTAGAATCCCTATGGGTGAACATACCCAAACCGAATCCATCTACCACCTACCTTAATCCGAAGACAAGGCACGACTAGAAGACTCCACACAACACACTCCTCGAATCACCACTCGAACTCAACAAACTCTCGACTAGATAACGCCGAACTTGAAAACAAAATCAGAAATGGAGGGCGAAACCAACGAAGAACGAATACCAACGATTCCAAATCTACAAACCTGAAGGACGACCAACTAGCCGACCATGACTCTCACAAACAGAACTCCCCAACCGAACAAACATTGAAAGAGATGGAATAGAGGAAGAAGATGAAGAGGAAAAGCAGAGGAAACGCAAAGCAAAACAGGAAAAGAAATTAGATACAAGAATTGGGGGAAAAGAAAATGGAAGTTAGGAAACTCTTTTCCTTACTTAATAAACAACAAAGAAAAATTCCCCTTTTACTCATCCTTTCGTCTAACTTAATAAAATCAGCCACTCATAACATAAGTCACGTAAACCATAAGATGGAAAATGACATGCGCTTCCTTTGTAATCTAGAAACAAAATAAAAAATAGGGCCAACAACCAAATGTACAACCCCAAAAATCACTCTAGTTCTGAGACCGTCACATGCCACACACTTATTACCTAAGATACGCAAGGCTACACACAAACCCAAAAACTAATACAAAAGACTCAAATATGACATAAGCAAGAGGTTGATCCGATTGTGCAATCACTTGTGCTAAAATATGTCACAGTCATGACCCCTGATCCGTAATCTATAAGTGAAACTGACTATAATTCTAGAGAGAAGAATCCAATTATGTTGGAAGATTGGATCGAGGGTTTTGATAAAAATTTGGACATGGTGAACTACCCAGGCGAGAGGAGGGTGAATGGTACAGTATTCTATTTTAAGGGGAAGTAGACATCTGGTGGCCAGGCGATAAAGAGGAGGATGTGGTTGATCCTGACGTTGGGTGGGATGCACTTAAGGTAACATTAAGGAAGCGGTTTTACCTAGAACACATCCGAATACAGAAGTATCCGGAATTCTCTGAGTTGAAGTAGATGTCTCTAAGTGTGAAGGACTACCATTCGAAATTCTTGGAGTTGAATAGGTTTGCACCAACCATGGTTCCGAACGAGGCATCTAAGGTTCAACGTTTTGTTGGTGGGTTGAATAGGAGTCTACAGGAGACTCTAAGTGTTCTAACTATTCCTATGCTCTAAAAGTCATTTGGGAATGATGCAAACTTGTACATAGTGCAGCAAAAGAGGAAAAGATTCAGTCAGGATAGAAGAGGAAATATAAGCCTATGAAGAATGATTGTGGTGATAAATGGGGAGAGGAAGAGTACTCTCAGAAGCAGATGTGGGATAAGAAGTTAGGGCCTAATCAAGAGAGATATCAAAAATCCTATAAGTATTAGAAGCGTTGCTAGAGGAGGAATATCTAATATTCTTTGGGTAGTGGATCATACGCTTTTGGTAAGGATCAAAAAGGGAAGGAAAAACACTCTTGTAGAGGTATGGGAGAGATCACCTGGGGGTGGACTGTGAAGGGAACTTAGTGATGTATGTTGTTATGAAAAGTTCGGGCACAGGTTTTTTGAGTGATATAGAGAGTATTCTAGAAGTAATCAATATAGAAGTGGTGAATGGGGTAAGTTATACTATGACCAGAGGAATCAGTCTGACAATGATAATCTGAGGTACCCTTAAGGGAACTTCAAGGTGAATAAGTAATGACAGGTAGGGTGGAGCCAAGGAGAAGGAAACAAGGATTGTGATGGGAATAAGGACTACAAGAGTCAATGATACCTCAATCTAATGAGTTAGTCAGACGCTGGGCAAGAAGGAAATGTCATCTTAGGTACCCTATCTATCCTTGAAACTTTTGCTAGTGTATTGTTTGATTTTGGAGCATCATTTTCCTTTGTTGCATCATCTTTCTTATGAAGAATGGATGTGGTATTTGTATCCATTCCTTCAGGAAAAGTGGATTACGATCAAAGAATGCTTAAAGGAGTGAGCATTAGTGTGTTAAGGGAATAGAATTTGAAATCTATTTAGTTGAGTTTGATCTTGTTGATTTTGATGTAATTCTTAGGATGAACTGGTTGTGTAATTTTAAGAGGCAAATAGATTGTTAGAGCAAGAAGTTGTCCTTAGGAGCCCACTGGAGAAGAGAGTTTCCTTCTGAGGTGGAGAGAGTAAGGATGGGATAAAGGTAGTGTCTGCCATGGATATTCTAGCTAAAGTGAAGAAAAGACAATCTGTATTCCTTTGCTATGTCCAAGACCTGGGCAACCAATCTAGGGGAGAGTTGTTGGACCAAAGTATTCCAGAAGAAATAAAAAAAAATTGGTAGTAAGGGAGTTTCCACATGTTTTTCCAAAAAACGTTTATGGTATGCCTTCAGTTAAAGAGGTCGAGTTCTCTATTGATATAGTGTCAGGGACAAATCCTATTTCTAAAACTCTATATAGGATGGCGCTAGCCAGTTAAGATGAAAGAGTTAAAAGCTCATTTGGAAGAACTACTTGAAAATGGGTTCATTTGCCCGAGTGTTTCACCTTAGGGGAGCTCCAGTCTTGTTTGTTAAGAAGAAAGATGAAGGGATGAGGTTGTGTATCGACTACAGAGCGCTGAACCAAGTCACGTTGAAGAATAGATACCCATTACCAAGAATTAATTATCTTCTCGGTCAGCTGCAAGGTGTTGGATTGTTTTCCAGGATTGATCTCAGGTCTGGATATCACCAGTTGAGGGTGGTAGAGAAGGATATTTAAGACCACATTTAGGATGAGTAATATGAGTTTAGAGTGATGCCCTTTGGATTGATCAATGCACCAGCGGTGTTTATAGATTGATGAATAGGATTTTTAGTTCTATAGGATAAGTTTGTAGTGGTATTTATTGATGACATCCTAGTATACTCCCATAGTAGAGAGGAGCATTGGATCCACTTGAAGACATTGATGTAGATTTTGCGGGAGAATAAGTTGTTTGCCAAATAATCTAAGTGCAAGTTTTGGCTGGACAAAGTTTATTTTCTGGGTCATGTGGTAACAAGTGAAGCGATTTCAATAGACCTATTAGGGTTTAAGTAGTGAAGAGTTGCCTACACCAACTAGTGTAAAGGAAGTCCGTAGTTTTCTTGGCTTAGCAGGATACTAGCAGAAGTTTGTTAAGGACTTCGCTAAGATCACGAGGCCTCTCACAAACTTTATGAAGAAAGTGACTATTTTAGTGGTATGAAGAATGTGAGAAGGCATCAACTTTAAAGGAAAAGTTAACTTCAACTCCGGTACTAGTTTTGCCTTCCGAAACGAAGGATTCAAGGTATAGTGATGCATCTAAGTTTGGGTTCGAATGTAAGCTGATGCAGCATGAGAAGGTAATAGAATATTCTTCCAGAAAACTTAAGGGTTATGAGACATGTTACCCTACCCACGATTTAGAGTTGGGTGCAGTGGTATTCGCCTTGAAGATTTGAAGACGCTATCTCTTGGGACGTCATGTAAAATATTTATAGACCATAAGAGTCTTAAGTACATATTTACTCATAAAAAGTTAAATATGAAACATAGAAAATGGCTGGAACTGATAAATGATTATGACTTGCAGATTTTGTACCATGAAGGTAAGACCAATGTAGTGGTTGATGCTGTCAGTCGGAATTTGACTCATCCGATAGGTGGTATGTGGATTCTTCTGGAAGAATTGGTGCGGGACTTCCAGAAGCTTGAGTTGGAGGTTATATCATCCGAGGAAGTTGAAAAAGGAGCTAATTGGTACAATATGGCTGCAAGTTCGGATGTTTATAGTGAGATTCTCAAACAACAGTTAGGCGATGTAAAGTTGGATAGAACTCAAGTAAAGTTGGAGGAATGGAAAGCTAAGGACTTCGCAATCCATAATGATGAACGTTTGATATTTAGAGTGAGGTGGGATGTTCCCATTGTCTGTGTTGAGGTGGTGATAAGCTATATAAGGATCCAAAGAAACATTTATGGTGACCATAGATGAAAGAGAAGTTACAGAGTTTGTGTCCAGATGTTTGACTTGCCAGAAGGTTAAGTTCGAGCACAAGAGGATGGGAGAACTGCTACAACCTTTGAAGGTTCCCAAATGGAAGTGAGACTCCATATCCGTGGACTTTGTGGTTGGATTACCAACTACTAGAGGACGTATGAATAAGATATGGGTAATTGTGGATAGATTCAATAAGACTAATACATTTATTCCTATGAAAAATACTTGGTCAATGGAGCTGTTGGTAGATGTCTACATTAGGAACGTGGTCCAGTATCATGGTGTTCCGGAATCCATTGTTTCAGATCCAGATTCCTGGTTCTTAGCTCAATTTTGGCAGCAGTTTCAGAAAACCATGGGAACCAAGTTGAGTTTAAGTACCACTTTTCATCCAGCCTCAGATGATCAAACAAAGAGGACAATTCAAACTTTAGAGGATATGCTGCGGGCATGTGTCATGGATTTCTTAAATTCTTGGATTGATCATCTGAATATGATAGAGTTTTCCTATAACAATAGCTACCACTCGTGTATCAAGATGACTCCTTATGAAACTTTGTATGGCAGGAAGTGTAGAAATCTGTAGTGTTGGAACGATATTAGTGAAATAATTATTCTTGGACCACAGTTGATTGAGACACAATGAGTCAAGTTCGGGCGATCCAGGACAAAATGCAAGCGGCTTAAGATAGGCAAAAGTTCTACGCTGATTTAGGGAGAAGATCAGTAGAATTTGAGGTGGCCAACAAAGTGATTCTTAAGGTTTCTCCGACCAAGGGTGTGATGCGATTTGGAAGAATGGAAAGTTAGCTTCAAAATTTGTTGGCCGTATGAGGTGGTGGAAATGATAGGCAAGGTACATAACGTATTCCATGTGTCATAACTTAAACAGTATGTTCTAGACTTTTTGCATGTTTTGCAACCTGAGGTGTCAAAGCTTGAGCGAAATTTATATTATAAAGAGCACCCAATCATAATTATGGACTAGAAGAGTAGAGATACCCGTTCTAAATCAGTACAGTTGGTAAAAGTGTTATGGTCTAACCACAGAGCAAAGGAAACTACTTAGGAAACATAGGTTGATATGATGAAGTATCCTCAGTAGTTTGACCAGGTAATTGTCTAAGTTATAGAACATATATTGTTTTAAGGGGGGAGGGGGGTGTAGTGAGTCCAAAGCAATTTACTCCTGGTAGAGACTTTCAGAAATTGGTTAGGATGTGGTTTGTCATTAACTTTTGTGCGTATGTTGTGAATGATTGTCTCGTGATTAGATTATTATAATGCATTGGTCGGTGTCTGTATGATTGGTTATTGTTGCAAAATCTATCTGGATGTTGATGATATTGTTTGGTAATATGAGTGTGGGGCGTTGCTATGTGGGAATTGTTATTGTGCAATAAGCTTGTGGAATTGGGATCAGGCCATGAAAGAAATATTTTGAGTAAGACTTGTAAGTTAATTGAGTTGGTAACTTCTGAAAATGAAATGTGTGTCATCTTCAAAGGCAAGCTTTATTTAGGGGGGGGGGGATGTAATACCCATGAATTTTAGCATCTAGAACCCCAGCTTCATTTCTCCCGGTAGATTTCTTCAGTAGCTGTTTCCGAAAGTTTTCTTTCAAAAGAATTCTTCTAGTAGAACCGGCCAGACAGAGTTAGTAACCGCCCCTATTTTCTAGCCACTACCAAGGCTCCCCTGAGTAACCGTCAACCTGACTTTGTTCTTTATATCTAGTGAAGCCCTTCCTATATAAATACTCTTCCATTATACTCCTCCTCTTGAAAGCATTTCTTTCATCAACTGTCGAAACTCGAGAGTTCAAACTCATTATAAAGGGTGTCCATTTTCCAAGGGACCCAAACCAGTCGATTCGATACCTTGCAGTGCTCCAAGAGTCGAGTTCCTTGAGAGGCGAGATCCAGTGGTGAGGGATTTTGGTGATTTTGAAAGATAATTATAGGTTAGTTGTTATGCTCATTCGTGTGTCTACTTAGATGTTGTCGTGTTATGTTTTAATGAAAGTGGTTGGTTTGGCAGAGAATGTGAATGAACCCAGAGTTCTCTGTGACTCTAATGGCTCTAGGTATGTTTAATGAGAATTGTAACCTACGTTTTGGTGAATTTGAATTGGTGAAATGATTGGATTCTTTGAATGCGAGTTCCAGTAAGGGGGGCATCACTAGTTTGAACTTGTACACATTGGTACACTGTTGAAGAAATTACTAACATAAGTAGTAAAACCTAGCTACAATGGGCAAGTTCACCCAATCTGTTGTAATACAACAAGTGTCGTATCCACAAGGAAATTGGTTTCTAATTCCAAAGCTTCAGTATCTTAGTAAATTGCAATTAAAAGCTGTAAATGAGGGTTTGGCCAGAGGCAAGCTTGGTTGTTTGTAAACACAAGTGAAACAATGAAACAGTAAACTAAAAAGGTTAGTTGGAATGAATAGAAAAGTGCCCTAGGGTAGTAAGGAATCACCTAAATTACCCAATGTAACTCATAACCATAACTCATTCTCAAAATGTCTGTAGAGCTAAAATCAAGAATCCCTAAATCATGGAACAATCAATTCTTACCTAATTAATCAAACCTCTTAATTAAAGAAGGTCAAAGTTACTAGGTAGCATTAAACACAAGCCCTTAAATAATATCCCTATGATTTTACCCCCAAAGCAAGAGTGCAAAAGCTACGGTTTATCCCTCCTTGGTCAAGTCCCAATCTCGAAACCTTATATTGAAAGGAACCACCATAAATGCAACAGTTGATCAAATTAAAGCATTATTTGCACATTAGAGGAGATAAAAACAAGTGTATTCAACGAGTTAGGTCAGGAGCATTCAATGAGTAACATGAGGGTCAAACCCCATCCTAGGATACAAAATGAGACTACTCAACCATTAGAAAGAGAATGACAAGAGAGAAGAGTGATTTAGCCATTAGAGGAGCTTTGGAGCTTCAATGGAGGTAGGATCTTCAAGCCCTTCTTCCTCCTCTTCTTCTCTTCTTTTCTCCTCTACTTTTCTCCCATGTTTTAGTCTCTCTCTCTCTCTCTCTCCCTCTCTTTTTAGGCTGGAGTTGGTAAGTCAAGATCCTTTAGTTTTGATGATAGTGTGAGCCTCAATTTTTGAACCCTATCCTATGTTGATTCAAGTTGATTAGGATCTGGCCGGGTTCTAGGTCCACTTATAACCTAAGTTTAATAACTATGTCATATAACACTAATTATTAAATCCTAAGTTAGCTCATTGGAACCTATTATGAGTTGCCACCTAATTTTAACCTAAGGTAAATTAGGAAAGGTAGAGTTCGAGTTCGGGGGCTTGGTATTCGACTTATTCAGGGTTCAAATTACTTTCATTATCCCTCCTAGGTTGTTTTCCTGTACTTAGGTTATTTACAGCTTTTTACAAGTTCGTTGTACCTAAGTGCGCATGTTTCTGATTTTTTTGGATTTTTATCATTTTTTGACAGAAATTTAAAGTGAAAACTGAAGTTACCTAAACTAGGGTTTCGGAGGCGGAATTGGGTCAAATTTTGTTTCCGTCCTGGCTACGGACCTAATATCCGAACCCTCGGACCCTAGTTAACCTATGTGAAAAACAAAGTCGAATTAAACAGAAAACACAATTTTAAAAAGTCCGGGGCCAAGGACAGGCTGTCCGTGGGCCCGGACATGTACCGTTAAAACCCTAAAAATTTGAAAAATAAAATCCCGCCGCCGTCCGTGGGTGTCCGTGGCCACGGAAAACCCGTCCGTGGTCCCGGACCACCCACGGACGGTGAGTTTTTGGTGGTTCCCGACGGTGTTTTCGGCTAAAATATTATGGTTGTGTAGCCTGAAAGATTTCCAGTATGTTAGTAATCAAAGATTCTCAATTTGAAGTCGAATTAAATACGAAACTTAATGCACAAGTTAATGAACATAAGTAAAGAAAAATGACAATTCAGAAACAAAAAGGAATTGTTTCGAACTCAAATTTTGATATAAGGTTAGATTACCGTGGGGAGCTAGAAAATCTGGGTTCCAACCTGTTTTACCATCGGATTCGAGATGTTTCTTCCGTCGGGTGTCTTTCGGTGCTTCGCCGGAGTCGGTTCCAGTTCGGGTTCGAGACCAGCTTTTGACCTTTGAAATTTGTGGTGTTCTTCACGTTTTTGAGGTGGTTTGAGGTTATTTAGATGATTGTTGAAATGATGTGAGTTGGAAAATGAGTTTAAGTGGTGATTTCGGTGAATTTTGATGAGATTTGGGCTCTTGAGTATTGCAAAACGTGTGAGGTTTGATACGGTTGTGTTTCCTGGTCGCTTAGGGTTCTTTGAGTTCTGATTTGATCAAGGGATAAGGTTCCTTATATAGGCTTCCTTAAAGATCGAAAAATTAGGTAAAAACCGAGATCTACCGACGTTTTAGCTCAAAGGTTTCTAAAAGGAATTTGGCTACGAAATTTTAAACATGGGTAAAGGATGATATTTCTGATTTTTCCAAGGTGGAATCGAATTTTTTGAATATTTGAATATTTTTAAATCCAATTTCTCGTTGGATTCAATTAGAAATTACTAGAAAATTATTGGAAGTTTGAAAAATCAAAATTCCAAAGCCATTATGCTTAAAATGTCATCCTCTATCATGGGTTAAAATGTCAAAGCATTTCGAGTTGATTTAAGCCATTTTCGGAGGAGAGAGAAAGATGATAGGGGGCTTAGGAGCCTTAAAAAAATTATGAAAATACTCTGAAGATGACTGAGATTCCCCTAGTTCTTCGGAATGTGTCGATCGGACCGGGAATCACCACCGTTTGACCAAAGTGGTCCTCACAACACTAAATTTTAACAAACCCTATACCGGGGGGTTAAAATTTTGGATATAACAGATTGCCCCCCGTCAACTAGATTTTGTAATGGATATGAAAAGTCTAGTTGATGCCTGAGTGATACCCCAAAATTTTGGATCTTGAAAGACCCTGCATGCAAATTTTGTCGAGCTATTCTAAGGCGCTGACTACCTATGAGTGAATGAAATAATGTCAAGCGATTCTAAGGCGTTGACTACCTAAAAGCGAAAATGAAGTAATGTCAAGCGATTCTAAGGCGTTGAGTACCTAACAGTGAAAAATGGAATATGTCAAGAGATTCTAAAGCATTGACTACCTAAAAGTGAAAATGGAATAATGTTAAGCGATTCTAAGGCGTTGACTACCTAAAGTGAAATAAATTATGCCGAGCATTCTAAGGTGTCGGGGACCTGTAATGCAAATGTAGGTGTCATGCAGAAGAAGATGATATGTGATGATATGCTGATGAAGATGACATGATGGTATGCTGATGATGCTCGGATGCTTCTGGGGACCGAAATCCATTTCAATGCTCCTGGCTGGTATACTATTGGGACTTATTGCCTCTGCCCACCAACTGGGGTGCTGGGATAACTTCTAGATTACCAAGAAGACTTATTTCCAATGCCCACTAGTTGTTTCTCCCTAAAAAGTTGACATGAAGATGGGGACTTATTGCCATTTCCCCGCCAACTTGGATCACGCACTATCTCACACTTGTCTCGCACTGATGTTGGTCCTTGGTCTCGTACTTGTCTCGCACTGAATGAAGATGAGGTCTCGCACTGAATGAAGATGAGGTCTCACACTGAATGAAGATGAGGTCTCGCACTGATGATGAAAATGCAGGGTCTCATACTAAAAAAAATGATGGGTCTCACACTGATGATGAAAATGCTGGGTCTCGTACTAAATGAAGATGTTAGGTCTTACACTGAAGTCTCGTACTAAATGGATGAAGAAAAAGCTGGATCTCGCACCGATTCTGGGTCTCGCACTGAAGAAAATGATGGGTCTTGAACTAGAAATGAGTTGGATTCTTGCATGTGAAGTGATGGAAAAAAAGAATAGTGGTCTCGTGCAAATGATTATAAAGAAAACCAATTGTGAAAGTGCCAAACGTGGCAACGATGAGGTATGTGAAATCAAAATGCTAATAAAGATCAAAAATTGGCAAAAACAAAAAATTGTTAAAAAATGTGCCAAACGTGGCTATGCTGTGGATTGAGCATTTGCCCAAAACAAGAAATTGCTGGAAAACTGGCCAAACGTGGCTATGATGAAAAATTGACCAAAGCAAGAATTTATTGGAAAATGTGCCAACGTGGCAATTCTTAAGAAAAGCTCTGCTGAAAAAGGAAAATGAAGTAATCATTCCATGACTAGGAATTTCTGATCTATAATTTATTTCTTAGAAGATGAACATGTCGCCGGTGGGAGTGTGTGGTGTTTGAGTGGTGGTTAGGACTTTGGATGGACCTGTGGTGTATGACGTGAAGGTAAGGGCTTATGTGCGCCTATGTGGTGGTGATGTTTGTGGTGCTTGAGCTTTGGGTTTCAATTGGTGTTGTTATAGCAATTGTTGGAACCAACAATTGCCCCAAGTATTTTTCCTTTAAACAATCTGAGCTAGAGTTCATGGCAATCGATTGCCCCCAGTATTTTCTTTGATTAAACATGCGAATGAGTCTCGTTCTCACAGGGCCAAGGCTTATGTTTTGATGTGGTGCTTCCTAACCTACACTCGACGTGTTTGGTGTTTGCTCTCGTTCCTCGCGTATGGTCATAACTTCTAGACCATTGAATTTGATATTTGATGGATTTACGCATTCAATCTGTTACTTTCACATGATTAGATACACAATTACCAAGTCGGAAGTCTTTAGAGCTTATAACGTGGCCATGGGGTGTGATGAAAGACAACAGGATCATGGAGGGATATTTGAGGTATGTGGAGTTAAAAGGGGTGACCAAAGCTGCACCTTGCGTCTTCTCTCGGATTCATCTTCCTTGTCTTGAAGTTGTCTAGCTGCTTCATGTTGACGTTGTTTTCAAGCTTCTGGACTTGGACTTTTGAAGTTGTCCTTTACACCATTTCTCTTCTTTTTATCATTTGGATTTCTTCGAGGCACTTCGGGTTTGCCTTTTTGTTTTATCCTTTCTTGACTTTGCCTTCGGGGTTCTTGTGTCTCCCGGTTTTTGAGTTTCGAGAGTTGTTTTGATGTGAGCTCTTTGGATTCTGTGTCACTCTGGGACCATTTGCGGATCGCTTCGTCATGCTGATAGCGGCATTGCTTCTTTGGACTGATGAGAACGTTATCTGAGTGTTAGGCTCCTCGCTTTCTTTGGTCACCGGGTCGGACATTCATCATTGGCTGGGTTATTTTGTTGAGTTCATAATATTGAAAAGGGATATATGAAAGGCTCAGCGGGGGTGCCTAGGGTTTAATGTCAGGGTTCACATGCTTTTGGCTATGTGGTGCTGTTCCTAGGTCCTTCGTCATTCCTAGTAGTTGTGTATCCGTTATTTGCTACTTTTCACTGGTCTAAGTGTAAATCTACAAGTTATCTCCTTCGATCGGAGTTATGCCGTTTGCTTACCTTTGAATGTGGTCTTACCGGAGTCGTGCAAAAATGACATGCTCGTTCGCTCATGGTTTTTCCACTCAAGACACTCTCACGAATTCTCACTCGAAGATTTGTTCACACATTTAAATAATTTTATATGAGGAACTACTGAACTCAATCACTTGCTACCGTTACTCTAATGAAAAATTAAAGATGACAAACCTAAACTCAGATTGCCCCCAGTATTGATCTGGGGCTTATGACAACACTTAAACAGATGTGGATTTTGGAATGCCTTGTGGATGTTTTAGGATAGACTGTGGTGTTTGGATGCACATGTTCACCCTTTTAGAAACAAAAGACTAGTCATTCTATTATGTTGTCAGAAAATAATTATTTCATGATCCTTTTTCTCAAAAAGCATGAATGGTCATTTTTTTGTTTTTTTTTGTTAAACAATTGCACAGAAATTATGAAAATGGAGCTACGCTTTTATTCACGAATATGAAAGTAAACATAAATAAAATTACAATCCATGGAGACTGAAAGCTAACTAAGAAAATAAGCTACTAGAAAAATATGAAAATGCGAGAAAATACATTCAATGATGAATCACCTAAATAAAACAATCCGATACTTAAAAAAAATTGGACTCTTTGCTCGAGGAGGTCCTGAATCTTGTGCCTCAATGCTCGACAATTGTCGACATAATGGTCGGGCAACTGATGATAGTGGCAGAATTGATTAAGATGTCTCCCCAAATTAGTGGTTCCTGGCCGAGGGGCCAAGGGCAGTAGCAAGTTTCTTCTCTGAAGCTCTTCAAATGCCTGACTTGGTGTGGCCAATGTTAGTAAATCCCCTTTGCGATGAGCCTTGGCGTGGTGAGGGTACCATTCTGAAGTTTTGATTCAGAGCTCTAGGTTGTTGATTCGTATTCATTTCCGGGAAACTACTTTGAGCGCGGGCCACTGTTTGAAAAGAGATATTTTCTGGTTCTGGCTTAGAGAATTTGGAACCACCATCGAAGTTTCTTGAGCCCTCGAGCTCCAACCCTTCCTTATGAATTTTTTCCTCTATGATACCGACTTGTCCCATCAACATGTCGAAACTCGAAAAGTACATATACTTTAGCTCATTATTGTGTTGTTTCCGCATGTTCTCAATCACCATGCGGATTTGTTCTTGCTCCTCCAACGCTTGATGAAGTCGGACATGGACTCACTGTCTTTCTGTCGAGTGCCTGCTAGATCTGATCTGGTGACTTCAAGATTCCTAGCATACTCGAAGTGATGCAGAAAGGCTTCACAAACCTCCTTATAGGTCTTAGCATTCATTTTCTAAGTGAGATACCAACATTGATGAATTTCGTCCAGATAGTGAGCAAAAACTTTGGCTTTCTACATGTCGTTGAGCCCGATGATGGACATTTCCTAGTCAAACATAGCCAAATGAATTTGTGGATCCGAGGAACCTTTGTACAAGGCAAGTGTGGGCAGCTTCAGCTTTAGGAGGAGATCAACTTCGGGATATGGCGCCATGGAGAAGTAATCGAAGCCAGCTGTTTTGTTGGTCTTCTCTATGCGCTTGATCCTTTTCAAAACCCTTTTACCTCCGTGGCTAGTTGATTATCCAGAATATCTTTCCCCACATGTGTTTGAGAATCCTGGGCCCTAAGGGTGTCAATTTTGATGTTACTACGGTTAACATTTCCATCCGCAAGCTTTTCTAGAGTTTGCTGATTTGTCTCCTGGAGATTAGCCTTACTCCTTAATTCCTCGATAATGGATTCCAAAACCTTGCACCTTTGCAGCGTAGCGGCTAACTCGGCATCCATGCTTACTTGCTTTCGAGGTGTCAACCAACAATGAGAGCTTGAATCAAGAGAAAGAGGGTTGGATCAAAGTTTGGGCTAGAGAATGAACACTTGATCCGAAATGTGGATGTTTGAACCCGGATGTATTTTGGGTTAAAGACATGGTGTGTGTGCCTAAGTATTGTAAGAGTTGGGCCGTTTGAGCTTGAGTAATTTTTTTTAGACCATGAATTGGAACTTGGACCGAAACCTAGATAGATGGCTTTGATTGGGCCTAAAAGGGGATACCTAGATCCAGGGTTTTGGGCCAAGGCCCGGATAAGAAGTTTACCTAGACTAGAGTGAGCCCTTTGGCCAGAATGTGTTTGGGCCTGAAGTAAAGCACATGGGCTGGAATGGTCCCTGAATCACAAATGGGCCCAACTTTCTTTAGGTCAGAGAAGATGGTTGCTGAGCCAAAAAAGGTTTTATTTTTTAGGACTTGTGAGTTATTTCAAGTTCAGGTGGACTTCTTTTATGGGCCTAGAACTAATTGGATAATTCAAATTGGGCCGAAAGAGAATTCACCTAAGTCTAGGCTTTTGGGCCAAAGCCCAAGTGACTCACATATTAAACCAAACAGGGCCTTTGGGTCGTAAACAATAAAGCCACGAATTCGGGTTGGGCTGAGTTGATGTATGGGAGGTTCATATCAATCACTAGGCTTGATAGTGGGCCGATCACACAAGAAAACATGAATCACACAAGTTCAACTTGTCCTCACTTGACGCTTTAACCAATTCGGGTATGGATTGATCCGGAGAGGTGCTTGGGGCTTGGGCCCATGTCACCACAAAGGAATAGGGCTTGCTCGCTATTCTCTTTGGGCTTCCCCACTCTTTTCACATCACCTGAAGGTGTGCGTCTACGGTCGGGTCTTTGAATGACCAAACATGGCTAGGTAAGGGCACTTCCAGGAAAATGCTTGGGTCTAAAGCCCAGGTATTAAGGGGATGTGGTTAGACGACATCCTCCTCTTTTCCCCCACTTATTCACATCACCTTAAAAGGTGTGAGTCCCTGACAGGGGACCCTAAGGCGGGTCCCGGGGTGAAATCGGCTTGTGTGGACCCTCACTCTCATATGATGCAAAGGTGCAGAAAATTAAAATGCGCACAAAAGTAAACAAACAACGTAATAAAAGCCATAAATATACAATTTTTGAGTTAAGCCCTCTTTCTTAAAATTAAACAAGTTAATATTAAGAGTTTGTCCCGAGCGAAGTCACCATTCTATAAGCCTCGATTTTTGAGCACTATCCTATGTTGATTCAAGTTGATTAGGATCTGGCCGGGTTCTAGGTCCACTTATAACCTAAGTTTAATAACTATGTCAGATAACACTAATTATTAAATCCTAAGTTAGCTCACTGGAACCTATTATGAGTCGCCACCTAATTTTAACGTAGGGTTAATTAGGAAAGGTGGAGTTCTGGTTCGGGGGCTTGGTATTTGACTTATTCAGGGTTCAAATTACTTTCATTACCCCTCCTAGGTCGTTTTTCCTCTACTTAGGTTATTTACGGCTTTTTACGAGTTTGTTTTACCTAAGTGCGCATGTTTCTGATTTGTTTGGATTTTTATCATTTTTTGGCAGAAAATTAAAGTGAAAACTGAAGTTACCTAAACTAGGGTTTTGGAGGTAGAATTAGGTCAAATTTTGTTTCCATCCATGGCTACGGACCTAATGTCCGAACCCACGGACCATAGTTAACCTATGTGAAAATAAAAGTCGAATTAAACATAAAACACAATTTTGAAAAGTCTAGGGCCACGGACAGGCTGTCCGTGGGCCCGGACATGTACCGTTAGAACCCTAAATTTTGAAAAATAAAATCCCGCCGCCGTCCGTGGGTGTCCGTGGCCACGGACAACACGTCCGTGGTCCCGGACTAGAAGTCCGAGGTCACGGACCACCCACGGATAGTGGGTTTTTGGTGGTTCCCGATGGTGTTTGCGTCTAAAAAATTATGGGTGTGTAGCCTGAAAGACTTCCAGTATGTTAGTGATCAAATATTCTCAATTTGAAGTCGAATTAAATACGAAACTTAATGCACAAGTTAATGAACAGAAGTAAAGAAAAACGACAATTCAGAAACATAAAGGAATTGTTTTGAACTCAAATTTTGATATAAGGTTAGATTAACTGTGGGGAATTAGAAAATATGGGTTCTAACCTATTTTACCTTCGGATTCGAGGTGTTTCTTCACGTCGGGTGTCTTTCGGTGCTTCGCTGGAGTCGATTCCGGTTTGGGTTCGATACCAGCTTCTGACCTTGAAGATTAGTGGTGTTCTTCACGTTTTTGAGGTGGTTTGAGGTTGTTTTGATGATTGTTGAAGTGATGGGAGTTGGAAAACGAGTTTAAGTGGTGATTTCGGTGAATTTTGATGAGATTTGGGCTCTTGAGTATTGCAAAACGTGGAAGGTTTGATACGGCTGTGTTTCCTGGTTGCTTAGGGTTCTTAGAGTTCTGATTTGATCAATGGATAAGGTTCCTTATATTGGCTTCCTTAAAGGTAGAAAAATTCAGTAAAAACCAAGATTTACCGACGTTTTAGCTCAAAGGTTTCTAAAAGGAATTTGACTATGAAATTTTAAACATGGGTAAAGGATGATATTTCAGATTTTTCCAATGTGGAATCGAATTTTTTGAATATTTGAATATTTTCAAATCCAATTTCTCGTCGGATTCAATCAGAAATTACTAGAAAATTATTGGAAGTTTGAAAAATCAAAATTCCAAAGCCATTATGCTTAAAATGTCATCCTCTATCATGGGTTAAAACTTCAAAGCATTTCGAGTTGATTTAATCCATTTGCAGAGGAGAAAGAAAGCTCATAGGGGGCTTTAGAGCCTTGAATAAATTATGAAAATACCCCTGAAGATGACTGAGCTTCCCCTAGTGCTTCGGAATGTGCCGATCGGACCAGTAATCACCACCTTTCGACCAAAGTGGTCCTCACAACACAAAAATTTAACAAACCCTATACCAAGGGGTTAAAATTTTGGGTATAACAGATTGCCCCCCGTCAACTAGATTTTGTAATGGATATGAAAAGTCTAGTTGATGCCTGAGTGATACCCCAAAATTTTGGATCTTGAAAGACCCTACATGCAAATTGTGTCAAGCTATTCTAAGGCGCTGACTACTTATGAGTGAAAATGAAATAATGTCAATGCAAACGGGAAAATTGAGACAAATAGAAATAACTAAGAAAATTATCCTAGAAAATCTATAAATCTAAAAATGCCCACGGGTTGCAAAAATAAATCCCGGTCAAAGAGTATAGTGAACTAGAAGCTACCGGGGTCGAATCCACGGGGACTTAGTTATTAAATTTAATCCTAGAAATTAATAAATTAAAAGGGTTGTCGTTTGTTTTGGTTTAAAAAAAACTAAAAGTAGCAAGCGAGGAAATTAAATAAAATTGTGTAAAGAGATGAATGAAGCGGAACCTTGGGTTCAGGGGAATTCTTTGCTAGCTAGACTGTATAATTTATCACCGGTCAATTGAGACTTGGATTGGCAAAATTCTTTTTATCTCTTTAAGACTAAATCCTAGTCAAATTGAGCTCTTCTATCCGTAACACATTAGGCCGAATCACGAACTAATGTCATACAAATAAAAGGATTAAGCGCGAGAATTTTTCTTGCATCTGAAGGTCAAATTAATTAATCTAATCAATTTTTCCACAGATTATCAGGTTGCTATGACCTTTCTATCACTCACCGGTCAGATCCTGACAGAAATTCGCATAGCTAATAATAAAAATCTGCAGCTTTTATTAAAAGGATAAATGAAAACAGCAACCTGAACAATCCAAATAATTATCTCAATCAACCGGTAAAATAATCATATTATCAGTCTAACTACGAATTCCCCATCTCCCAAGATTTAATCCTTTAGCCTAACATAATAAAAGAAATAACACAAGAAGAGAGAATAGAAATCATCTTGCTATTAGTTCTAAAATTCGTCGGATGAAAGGTTGAGCAGATTGATGAAATTGGAGCAGAAAATATTCTTCTCCGGTGCTGGAATGGTCGCGACAGAGCCCAGGGAAAAGAGAGAGCCGCGGACTGTTTGTACATATATTTCTGTCTACGAATGTGTTCTGTCCGTTCCCTCCCCTCTGTCTCTATCTATTTTTCCTCTACCTTCTGTCCGCCTGTTTCGTCCGTCTAGCCTCTCTCCCTTCCTTTCTTTGTATTTTCTTTTTTTTTAATCCTTTCTTTTTTCTTCCACGCCTGTCTACTCCCTCTTATTTTCTTCTTTTTTCCTTTTTTTTATTTTCTTTCTCCTTGTCTCTCTGTCCGTCTGACTACCTCCCCTCTTCCTTTTTTTTCCTTTTTCCCTTCTTTTTTTCAAGTCTGCGCTTGTTACGTTTTATTTTTTTATTTTTTTTCTTTCTTCTTTTTTTTTTCATTTCCTTTTCCAACGCAAGTGCTACTTTCTTTTTTTCTTTTATTATTTTCCCAGCCCCACTTCTTTGTATTTCCAATATCCCCCTACTTTTTCTCAATCCTTTCACGGCAATCTCGTACAAAATATATATACATATATAAATATATCGCACCGGACACAACTTTGCAGGGTCTAAATTCTTCATATGAGCTCCGATTTGTTCCCCGTTTGTGGCGTTGGAAAGCTCGTGAGGAGATCTATGCATTTCTCCATCATTTCCTGCTTTAAACATATAAATTGGCATCAGTTCTTGCCCAAATAAGAGTCATGAAAAGCATAGGATAAGTGTGAAAAAGCATAAAAAGGTTGCATAAATAAGAATTTAGCACCAATAAAACCATATCAATTTCACACTTATCAAATCACCCCACACTTAGCCTTTTGCTTGTCCCCAAGCAAAACTCTCAAGCACAAGTAACCAAGCTAATGGAACTCAACAGAAAAGGAAGAGCACAGAAGAAAGAATTGCTAGCTTTACCAATCAAGGGGGCAATTCAAACTATTCAAAACAATTTATTCTTTCCAAAAACATGAAGTCATTCGGAGCTAACAAATGAGAAACAAACCATAAGAGTCTTGCCTTTAACCTTGAGCCAATCCACCTTTTTCCTTCACAAACCATAGAAACGACAAGGGGCATGAAGTAAGATCATATTCCATCATACCTTTCAATGCCATACTCTTGATCCATAGAGAAATTAATCTGTATTTAGCATAGCATTTGCAAATATTTTCAATTAAAGCGCTTTCAATTTCTTTCACCACAGACTTTTCTCTCCACCCATGTAGCGGCTTTGGGTCAACTATCCCAGACCACAAGGACCTTAGGTAGCTAGGTGATAAAGCACCCCAAAGGACTTAATAACCAAGTGGACGAGGCCTGATTTGGATCAGAATTAAAATTAGCATGCTTAGGATCAGCGGAGTACCTTGCCTTGTTCTTTTCCAACCATTTCAATCCAGTTCATTCCAAGGCTCAAAGCTAAAAGCAAGGTTCAGATGGAGAATATTCTCACTTGTTTCAGCACGTTCAGAACAAAGACTTCATTTCAGTAATTAAAAACCAGAAAAATTTCAAAATTTTACACCCCAAGATCAGCTAACCAACTAAACTTCCTCTATGGCTTCCTTCCAAGTTGAGCAATCACAGCAAGACTTTAACAAATGCAAGAGAAAAGAGCTTAGAGACGCACAAAAAAACAAGCGGCGAAGGAGCTTACCCCACCCCACACTTAGAGTGAAGCAATGTCCTCATTGCTTAGGAAGAATTAAAATTGCGCAAGCAATCCAACGGGGGAAACAAAATCGCACACAGCAGATCAGAAGGGAGCATGTAAAATTTGCAAGAGAAGAAAAGGTAAGAATACTCCCCAGAGTCCGCTCAGGGTGTGTAGCAAGTCCAACCCCACACTTGAGTTCAGCTAAGCGACAAAGTAAGCAAGCTGAGAAATATAATCTGCAAAGCCAGAAGAACTCAAGTGGAACCAGACAAAACCATCAGTAGAAAAATAAGAGCCAAGGCTCTTGCAATAAGCATAACATCAGCAACACACCACAAACTTAAAAGAAAAGAGCAAAATACAACTAAACTAAGAAAGGGAAAAGAGATACAAACGGTGGGTTGCCTCCCACCAAGCTGCCCGGAGTTAGTCTCTAGTCCTAGACTTCACAAGATAGCATCAAGGAGGGCCGCCACAGCAGCGAGCAAGGGCTTTCTTCAGTCGGAAACGCCATTGCAAGCGCGGCTTCTTCAAAGATTCAGAATTCGGTGCTGGAGTAACATCAGAAACAACAGTAGAAACAGGAGTAGGAGAAGAGGAACTCTCAATCAAGGATACTCCAGGTGCAGAAGGCTGAGCAAAAGCAGAGCCAAGGTACTTCTTCAGACGAGCACCATTCACCTTGAAGACCTCTCCAGACTTGTTCTCTAGCTCGTAGGCACCATAGGAAGTGACTCCCACAACCTTAAAGGGGCCGGCCCAGTGGGACTTGAGCTTTCCAGGGAAGAGACGGAGTCTAGAGTTATATAAGAGAACCAAGTCACCAACCTTAAAATCTCCGTAGGATCATCTGGTCATGAATCCTCTTCGAACGCTCCTTGTAGATCCTGGAGCTATCATAAGCTTGCTCCCTTAACTCCTCAAGCTCAGACAATTGAAACTTTCGCTTCTCACCAGCAGCATTCAGATCAAAATTGAGGGCTTTCAAAGCCCAATAAGCTTTATGCTCTAGCTCAACTGGGAGATGACAAGACTTCCCATACACCAACTTAAAAGGAGACATCCCAATGGGAGTCTTGAATGCAGTTCTGTAAGCCCACAGAGCATCATCTAGTTTGACAGACCAATCCTTCCTGGAGGAGTTGACTGTCTTTTGAAGAATCCATTTCAGCTCTCGGTTACTCACTTCTGCTTGACCATTAGTTTGGGGATGATAAGGCAAAGCAACCTTATGAGTCACCCCATACTTAGACATCAAGGAATCAAAGGCCCTGTTGCAAAAGTGAGAACCACCATCACTGATGATAGCTCTGGGCACACCAAATCTTGTAAAGATGTTCTTCTTCAAGAATTTAACCACAGTTTTAGCGTCAGCAGAAGGGCAGGAGATTGCTTCGACCCACTTGGAAACATAATCTACAGCAACAAGGATGTAGTGGTTTCCATGAGAAGAAGGAAATGGGCCAGCGAAGTCAATACCCCAAACATCAAACAACTCTACTTCAAGAATTCCCTTCTGAGGCATCTCATGCCTTCTTGAAATGTTCCCCATCCTCTGGCAATTATCACAGTGAGAGCAGAAGCGGTGGACATCCTTGTGTAGAGTGGGCCAGTAGAAACCACACTCTAACACCTTAGCAGCTGTCCTAGTGGGACCATGGTGACCACCTGCCTCTCGAGATGGCAGAACTCAATCACGCTATCAACTTCTTCATCGGGGAGGCATCTTCTTATCAAACCATCAGCACACACCCTAAAGAGATAGGGGTCCTCCCAAACATAATGACGGGCTTCAGAAAGAAACTTCTTCCTCCGGTTGTAGCTTAGATCATGGGGAATCAAACCAGAGGCAAGATAGTTAGCCAGGTCAGCATACCATGGCTCTTTAACTTTCCCAATTACAAAGACTGTCTCATCGGGGAAAAATTCATTTATGGGGACCCCGTCATCTGGAGTCTCAAGCCTAGACAAATGATCTGCATCTCCATTCTGCTTCCCTTGCTTATCAACAACTTCCAAGTCGAATTCTTGGAGAAGCAAGATCCATCTAGGAGTCTGGGCTTAGAATCATTCTTTTGGAAGAGGTACTTCAAAGCAGAATGATCGGTATGTGCAATTACCCTACTTCCCAGCAAATAGGACCTGAACTTATCAAGAGCAAACACTACAGCAAGTAGCTCCTTCTCAGTAGTGGTGTAAATCTTTTGGGCTTCAGATAGAGTCTTACTTGCATAAGTGATAACCCTCAGAATTTTGTCCTTCCTCTGACAGAGTGCAGCACCAACAGCATAATCACTAGCATCTGTCATGATCTCAAAAGGAAGAGACCAATCAGGAGGAACCACAATAGGAGCAGAAATGAGCTTACCCTTGATAGTTTGAAAAGCTTTCAAACACTCCTCTGAGAACTGAAATTTCACATCTTTCTGCAGAAGATCAGACAAGGGCTTGGCAATTTTGGAAAAGTCCTGGATGAACCTCCTATAGAACCCTGCGTGACCCAGAAAAGATCTAACACCCTTAACTGAAGTGGGAGGAGGCAACTTCTCAATGACCTCCACCTTAGCCTTATCCATGAATACCATCTTTGGAGACCCTGTGACCAAGCACTATACCTTCCTGTACCATGAAATGGCACTTCTCCCAATTCAAAACCAATGGTCTCCTCACATCGGCCTAGTATCTGATCCAGCTGATCAAGACACACATCAAAACTCTGGCCATACACAGAAAAGTCATCCATGAAAACTTCTATGCTCTTCTCAATAAAATCATTAAAAATCGCCATCATACATCGCTGAAATGTGGCTGGAGCATTACAAAGACCAAAGGGCATCCTCTATAGGCAAAAGTACCATAAGGACAGGTGAAGGTGGTCTTCTCCTGATCCTCTGGCGCGATGGGAATCTGAAAATAACCACTATACCCATCAAGGAAGCAGTAGAACTCTTGCCCAGCTAACCGCTCTAACATTTGATCAATAAACGGTAGCGGGAAGTGATCCTTCCTTGTGGCTTCATTCAAGCGCCGGTAATCGATGCACATCCTCCAACCAGTGGTTTGCCTCTGAGGCACCAATTCACCTTTCTCATTGGGCACTGCAACTATTCCCCCTTTCTTGGGAACAACTTGCACAGGAGAAACCCAACGACTATGAGATGGGGTAAATGATACCTGCATCCAGAAGCTTCAGCACTTCAGCTTTCACTACTTCTTTCAAGTTTGGATTCAATCTCCTCTGGGGCTGCCTCACTGGCTTGACACTATCTTCCATGTAAATTCTGTGAGTGCAGAACCCTGGATTGATCCCTTTAATATCTGCCACTGACCACCCCAAAGCTCCCTTGTGCCTTCTTAACACCTCCAGAAGTCTGCTTTCCTGCGAAACAGACAAAGATGAAGAAATAATAACAGGCAGGGCGCTACCCTCTGCCAAGAAAGCATACTTAAGATTTGAAGGGAGAGTTTTGAGTTCAAGAGTAGGGGGCTTCTCTATTGAAGGAACGAGCCTCTGAGTAGGCCTGTCCAGTGGCTCCACAGGAGGAGCATAAGGGCGAAAGTAGGATCGACCCTGGTTAAGCTGCTGGACAACAGTAGCTACCTCAGTGCTCTCCTTATCATCCTCAATTGAGTGGCATAAACTGCTCTAGCAAATCAGAATTCTCAAGCAAGAAAGAAGAGTCATCAGCATTCCTAGCAACAAAAGCATCATAATCATCAGAATAATCAACATCAACTGAAAGCACAGCATGAGAAGAAGCATTTGTTCTCATCATCTTAGTGATATCAAAACTAAGTTCCTCATTATTAAACTTAAGAGTGATCTTTCCCTTGTCAACATCAATGACAGTTTTAGCAGTTCGCAGGAAAGGTCTACCCAAAATCAATGGTACTTCAACATCCTCATCCATATCAAGAATGACAAAATCAGCAGGGAAGAAGAAGTTACCAACACCTACCACAACATTCTCAACCATACCACGAGGTTTGATTGAAGAACGATCAGCTAATTGCAAGTTAAAATTAATTGGAACAAGCTCACCAGCATGAAGCTTCTTAAACATTGAATACGGCATCAAATTTATACTCGCTCCAAGGTCGCAGAGTCCAAAACCACAGTCCATGTCTCCAATGGTGCAAGGGATGATGGGCTGCCCTGGATCTCCACACTTTGGAGGAAGCTTCTGCTGGATGGCTGCAGAGCATGTCTCTGTCAGCTGAACGATCTCACTCTCCTTAAACTTTCGCTTGTTAGAAATCAAATCCTTCACAAAGCGAGCATAATTAGGCATCTGCTTGATAGCATCAATCAAAGGAATATTGATAGTAAGCTTAGAAAACACATTCAAAAATTTCCCAAATTGATCATCAAGTTCTTTTTCTTTCAATCTATTAGGAAAAGGAAGTTCCTTAGGAACCACCTTACCCTTGGAATTTTTAGCAATCAAAGTATGAGAAGGAGAAGAGATAGGAGCCTGGGTCTCCTCAACAACTACCTCAGGAGGGGCTGGAGGCCCTGACGGTGCACCAGTGCTAGAAGAAAGAAGACCGGTCTCTTCGCCAGTTCTGTCCTCAGCCACTTGATCTTTGTTTATCAACTGCTTCCCACTTCGAAGACTAACTCCCTGACAAACCTCTGCTTCATCAACATCTAGGACGGTCACTACCTTCATCTGCTCCTTTGGATTGGGATCCGTTTGAGAAGGTAATGAACCAGGAGTCCTTTGATTCAATAACAACTTAGTCAGTTGTTCCATGTGCTGCTCAAGCTTCTGCTGACCAGCAGTCAGAGTCTGATTAGTAATCATCTGCTGCTCATACTGACTCTGCTGCTTAGCTTCCAACTTAGCCAACAAATCTGCAAGATTGGAAGTATTTGAAGAAGAGGGAGGGCCTGATTGTTGGAACTGAGATTGCTGATTCTGATTGTAGGGGGCCGAGAAAAACCAGGAGGCACTCCCTGAGTAGGCTGCTGAGGCCTCATCTGATATGAGTTCAAGGCATTATTGGGGTTACCATACCTTAAGTTCGGATGCTGATTTGAACCCAAGGCTGCCTATTGAAAGATTGACCCACACATTTGCTTCTTCATTTCTACGCATCTCAGCTATCTCTGGGCATGATTCAAATTCATGTGGCCCACCACACTGACAACAACATAAATCATTGGAGCTAGAAGATACCTGCTTCACAGAATGAGCAGGAGCTTTACCCATCGTGAGTTGCTCCAACATCTTCAACATGTGGCTCATGGTAGTCTCGGTCTGAGCCTGCTTAGCAGCCATCTGCTCTAGAATAGGGTCTACAGCTCTGGACGAACTAGAACCCACAGAATAAACTCTACCACCACTGGAGCTCCACTGTCTAAGCTCCTCACAGTATGACTCCATAGCAGCCATAAACTCTTCACCATTCTTAGCTAACAGGTTACCACCCAAGGCCGAGCGCACCTCACCCTTATTCTCATCTCTAAGCCCATGAAAGAAACCAAGTGCTAGAGAGGTAGTGTCTTGTCCATGGTGAGGGCACTGTCGTAGAAGCTCCTTGAAGCGGTCCCAAGCTTCACAGACTGTCTCAGAACCTGACTGCTTGAAAGTCATCAACCCAGCAATCAACTGACGAGTCCTTGAGATAGGCAAGTACTTCTCATAAAATTTCTCTGTCATCTGATCCCAAGAAGTGATAATGCCTGGAGGCAAGCGATGATACCATTTTGATGCCTCTCCTGAAAGGCTGTTCGAAAATAAGCATAATCTTGCATACTCCTCCAAACCAGGAACTAGACCCAGAGTGTCCAGATGAACCAAGAATCGGTGCACATGGTCTAACGCATCTGCAGGGTCTGCTCCAGAGAAACACCCAGCTGGATGATTGCGCACAGCAGTAGATTGATGTGAGGGCTTCAGCTTTTGCCACTCAGCAAGCAACTCAGCGGTCAACTGTGGCAGAACAACAGGGCTCCCTCTCGGAGTAGCAGGCGGTCTATTAATTGTACCCATCGTAGCATTATTCTGGCCATTTTCGATTTGAGGAATATTATCAGCCATGTTGAAATCTAGCTGCCTTCTCGCTCTAAGAGCCTGGAGGAAAGTCCTTTCAATCTCAGGATCAAAATTTGCTTCAGGAGGACCAAAGGAACGCGTTCTCCGCATCCACTAGGTACCTGCAATAGCAAAGAAGAAATAAACAAAAGGAAATGAAATTAGAACTAAATAAAGCAATAGAAAGATAACAATAAAAAAACGAAATAGCTAAAGACAAAATTAACTAAAAATAAGTTAGAATAATAATAAAAAAAAACAACGAAACAAAACAAATGACAACCAAAGTCAAGGACTAGACAAAAGTCAAGTCCCCGGCAACGCCAATTTGCAAACGGGAAAATTGAGACAAATAGAAATAACTAAGAAAATTATCCTAGAAAATCTATAAATCTAAAAATGCCCACGGGTTGCAAAAATAAATCCCGGTCAAAGAGTATAGTGAACTAGAAGCTACCGGGGTCGAATCCACGGGGACTTAGTTATTAAATTAATCCTAGAAATTAATAAATTAAAAGGGTTGTCGTTTGTTTTGGTTTAAAAAAACTAAAAGTAGCAAGCGAGGAAATTAAATAAAATTGTGTAAAGAGATGAATGAAGCGGAACCTTGGGTTCAGGGGAATTCTTTGCTAGCTAGACTGTATAATTATCACCGGTCAATTGAGACTTGGATTGGCAAATTCTTTTATCTCTTTAAGACTAAATCCTAGTCAAATTGAGCTCTTCTATCCGTAACACATTAGGCCGAATCACGAACTAATGTCATACAAATAAAAGGATTAAGCGCGAGAATTTTCTTGCATCTGAAGGTCAATTAATTAATCTAATCAATTTTTCCACAGATTACAGGTTGCTATGACCTTTCTATCACTCACCGGTCAGATCCTGACAGAAATTCGCATAGCTAATAATAAAATCTGCAGCTTTTATTAAAAGGATAAATGAAAACAGCAACCTGAACAATCCAAATAATTATCTCAATAACCGGTAAAATAATCATATTATCAGTCTAACTACGAATTCCCCATCTCCCAAGATTTAATCCTTTAGCCTAACATAATAAAGAAATAACACGAAGAGAGAATAGAAATCATCTTGCTATTAGTTCTAAAATTCGTCGGATGAAAGGTTGAGCAGATTGATGAAATTGGAGCAGAAAATATTCTTCTCGGTGCTGGAATGGTCGCGACAGAGCCCAGGAAAGAGAGAGCCGCGGACTGTTTGTACATATTTCTGTCTGCGAATGTGTTTGTCGTTCCTCCCTCTGTCTCTATCTATTTTTCTGTCTTTTTTCCTCTACCTTCTGTCCGCCTGTTTCGTCCGTCTAGCCTCTCTCCCTTCCTTTCTTTTGTATTTTCTTCTTTTTTTAATCCTTTCTTTCCTTTCTTCCACGCCTGTCTACTCCCTCTCTTATTTTCTTCTCTTTTTTTCCTTTTTTTTATTTTCTTTCTCCTTGTCTCTCTGTCCGTCTGACTACCTCCCCCTCTTCCTTTTTTTTCCTTTTCTCCCTTCTTTTTTCAAGTCTGCGCTTGTTTACGTTTCTTTTTTTTTTTTTTTTCTTTTCTTCTTTTTTTTTCATTTCCTTTTCCAACGCAAGTCTGCTACTTCGGACATCCTTTTTTTTCTTTATTATTTTCCCAGCCCCCACTTCTTTGTATTTCCAATATCCCCCTACTTTTTCTCAATCCTTTCACGGAAATCTCGTACAAATATATATATACATATATAAATATATCGCACCGGACATAACTTTGGCAGGGTCTAAATTCTTCATATGAGCTCCGATTTATTCCCCGTTTGTGGCGTTGGAAAGCTCGTGAGGAGATCTATGCATTTCTTCCATCATTTCCTGCTTTAAACATATAAATTGGCATCAGTTCTTGCCCAAAATAAGAGTCATGAAAAGCATAGGATAAGTGTGAAAAAGCACATAAAAAGGTTGCATAAATAAGAATTTAGCACCAATAAAACCATATCAATTTCACACTTATCAGTCAAGCGATTCGAAGGCGTTGACTACCTAAAAGCGAAAATGAAGTAATGTCAAGCGATTCTAAGGCGTTGACTACCTAACAGTGAAAATGGAATAATGTCAAGCGATTCTTAAGCGTTGACTACCTAAAAGTGAAAATGGAATAATGTCAAGCGATTCTAAGGCATTGACTACCTAAAGTGAAATAAAGTATACCGAGCATTCTAAGGTGCCGGGAACCTGTAATGCAAATGTAGGTGTCATGCAGAAGAAGATGATATGATGATGATATGCTGATGAAGATGACATGATGGTATGCTGATGATGCTCGTATGCTTCTGGGGACCGAAACCCATTCCAATGCTCCTGGCTGGTATACTATTGGGACTTATTGCCTCTGCCCACCAACTGGGGTGCTAGAATAACTTCTAGATTACCAAGAGGACTTATTGCCACTGCCCACTAGTTGTTTCTCTCTAAAAAGTTGACATGAAGATGGGGACTTATTGCCACTGCTCCGCCAACTTGGATCACGCACTATCTCACACTTGTCTCGCACTGATGTTGATACTTGGTCTCGTACTTGTGTCGCACTGAATGAAGATGAGGTCTCGCACTGAATGAAGATGAGGTCTCGTATTGAATGAAGATGAGGTCTCGCACTGATGATGAAAATGCTGGGTCTCGTACTAAAGAAAATGACGGGTCTCGCACTGATGATGAAAATGTGGGGTCTCGTACTAAATGAAGATGCAAGGTCTCGCACTGAAGTCTCGTACTAAATGGATGAAGAAAAAGCTGGATCTCGCACCGATTCTGGCTCTCGCACTGAAGAAAATGATAGGTTTCGAACTAGAAATGAGTTGGATTCTTGCATGTGAAGTGATGGAAAAAAAAGAATAGTGGTCTCACGCAAATTATTATAATGAAAACCAATTGTGAAAGTGCCAAACGTGGTAATGATGAGGTATGTGAAATCAAAAGGCTAATAAAGATCAAAAATTGGTGAAAACAAGAAATTATTGAAAAACGTGCCAAACGTGGCTATGATGTTGATTGAGCATTTGCCTAAAACAAGAAATTGTTGGAAAACAGGCCAAACGTGGCTATGATGAAAAATTGATCAAAGCAAGAATTTACTGGAAAATGTGCCAATGTGGCAATTCTTGAGAAAAGCTCTACTGAAAAAGGAAAAAGAAGTAATCATTCCCTGACTAGGAATTTCTGATCTGTAATTTATTTCTTAGAAGATGAACATGTCGCTGGTGGGAGTGTGTGGTGTTTGAGTGGTGGTCAGGACTTTTGATGGTGGAATGGGTCCAACCTTTCTGTGGACCCTAACCCCACACCACTAACTTGTTAAGTGCATAATCGAGTGGGAATGGACCCCTGCTGGTACATCGACAGTGGGTGCTCTAAACACATGACAGGAGATAGGATGAAGTTCTTCTCACTCGAACCAAGAAGCCAAGGGACTGTTTCCTTTGGCGATAACAAGAAAGAAAAAATCATCGGTGAAGGTAAGGTTGGTTTTACCTCAGACTATGCCATAGATAATGTCAATTTAGTTAATGGCTTAAAATTCAATTTGCTCAGCGTATCTCAAATATGTGACAAAGGCAATCCAGATCTCTTTTATTCTACACATTGTAGCATAGTAAGGGAAGACAATGGCAAAGAGTTGTTAAAGGGAAAAAAGGTGGAAAAATTTTTATGTAACTAGTCTGGAGGATATTGACAGTCCAAACCCTCCATGCTTGACTGCTTCAATAGACAACTCCACACTATGGCACAAAAGATTAGGGCATGTTAGCATTTCCTTGTTAAGAAAGCTAGTCAAGCAACGGTTGGTAAGAAATCTCCCTGAGATTAAAGAATCTGAGACCAATCTTTGTGATGCTTGTATTAGAAGCAAACAAACTAAGAGATTTCTTTCAAATCAAAGAACTTAGTAAGTACATCCAAGCCACTTAAATTACTTCACAAGGACTTATGTGGGCCACTGAGAATCAAAAGTTTTTAAGGAAATTGGTATGTGTTTATGATTGTTGATGACTACTCACGATTGCTTGGACACTCTTTATTGCTTCCAAAGACGAAGTCTTTGACAAATTTCCAGTCTTTGCAGGAAAAGTCCAAGTACAACTCAACCACAAGATCAAGGTTGTTCGGTCTGATCATGGGTCAGAGTTTGAGAATCAACAATTTATGGATATGTGTAAACAACATGGAATCAATCACACATATTCAGCACCAAGGACACCCCAACAAAATGGGGTAGTTGAGCGTAAGAACAGGACACTACAAGAGGTAGCCATGGCCATGCTATTGGGGAGCAGTCTTCCTTAGGTATTCTGGGCAGAAGTTGTGGCGACTGCATGCAACATCATAAGTAGGACGCTCATACGACCTATCCCCAACAAAACACCTATGAGCTAATCAAGGGAAGAAAATCCAAACATAGTCACTGCAAAAGGATCGAGCATACAAAGTCGACAACAAAGGACATTGGAAGGTGGGAAAAGTGTGTACATGTGGTCTTTGATGAAGCTGAAGTTCACAAAGTCAAAGAATCTGAAGGAGATGAAGAACTTGGATTTGATCTAGCCGATCAAAATCACATAGATAAATTCAAAGATGAATCACTGACCAGGGAAAACTTGGCTGACAGGTCAACAACAGGTCAATGAAGAGACCAAATGATGTCAAAGAAGATCCTCTATCACCATCAACCATTAACAATTACTTGTCAAAGATATCCATTGGAGAACATCATATCAGATATCTCCAAAGGAATTCAAACCAGAGCACAAGCTCGAGATCTTCTAGCATTCTCAACGACTGATTTACCCATCGAATCCAAAAATATCAATGAAGCTCTTCAAGACTCAGACTGGATTAAAGCAATGCAAGAAGAATTGAATCAGTTTGAAAGATGCAAAGTCTGGCATCTTATGCCTTGTCCTTTACATCAAGGAGTACTTGGCACAAAATGGATCTTCAGAAACAAGCTAAATGAGATGGGAGAAGTCGTTAGGAATAAAGCTCATTTGGTAGCTCAAGGATATCGTCAACAAGAAGGGATAAACTTCCAAGAGACCTTTGCCCTAGTAGCAAGGATGCAGTCCATCAGATTACTTATTGCATTTGCTGCACATAAAGGAATCAAACTCTTCCAACTTGACATCAAAAGTGCCTTTCTCAATGGGTATGTCAAGGAAGAAGTGTACGTTGAACAACCTCCAGGTTTTGAGACTCAAGAAGGAAAAGACATGGTACCCAAGCTTGACATAGCTCTTTACGGGCTCAAACAAGCTCCAAGATCATGGTATGACCGTCTATCCTCCTATCTTTTAGAAAACAAATTCAAGAGAGGAAAGGTGGATAAAACCTTGTTTGTTTACAACAACAAAAGGAACTTCTTAATTGTGCAAGTATATGTTGATGATATAATCTTTAGAGCCTCTGATGAGAAATATTGCAAGAAGTTTGAAGCTTTGATGAAAAAGGAATTTGAGATGAGTGATTTAGGAGAATTGAAGTTCTTCTTAGGACTTCAAGTCAAGCAAGATGACGAAGGGATAATCATATCCCAACAAAAGTATGTGAAGGATTTGCTAAAGAGATTTGGAATGGAGGCATGCAAACCATTTGACACACCTATGGCAGTTGGCACAAAAATAGGCATCACGACTGGTGACCGACCGGTCGACCATCGATCATATAGGGAGATGATTGGTTCTCTACTCTATTTAACTGCTAGTAGACCTGACATTATGTATAATGTTTGCTTATGTGCTAGGTTTCAAGCAGATCCAAGAGAAAGTCACCTCACAACCATAAAAAGAATTCTACGTTACCTCAAAGGGACCATGAACCTTGGTCTCTTTTATCCTAAGCTCACCAATTGAAATATCATAGGTTTTTTAGATGCAGATTATGGAGGATCTATCACCGATAGAAAAAAGCACGTAAGGGACAACATTCTTTGTTGGATCATGTTTGATCGCATGGGGATCAAAGAAACAACAAAGTGTAGCAATCTCAACTACTGAATCTAAAGCCGCGGCAAGCTGTTGTGCTCAAATCTTTTGGCAAAAACAGTAAATTGGGGATTATGGAGTCAAGACAGGAACGTTGCCAATTATGTGTGATAATACAAGTGTCATCTATATTTCCAAAAATCCTGTGCATCATTCTCGTACCAAGCATTTTGACATAAGACATCATTTTCTTAGAGATTATTGTGAAAAGGAATTTGTTGGTTTAAAGTACATTTCTACCAAAGACCAACTAGCTCACATTTTTACTAAGCCTCTAAGTAGAGAAAAATTCAACAAGATTGTTCATGATCTAGGAATGATATTCATTAAACACGATTAGGCTTTCTTTAATTTGATTCCCACGATCGGTCGCTGACACGTGAGCAACACCTTTAAAATAGTCATTAAGTAGTCAACGTACAGTTAAATGCATGGAAAACTTGTCAAACAACTACTTGAAACAAATATGTCAGCATTTTCACAAAAGTAACGATAGATTAGAGACAGTGCAACGGATAGAAATGGGAAAAATGCAACGGATCAATGACAACCGTCAAGACCGCTGCCCGTTATGAATAGTACCATTGGGACATGTCAGTGAGAGGACGAGGAGCGGTCGCCCACCGTTACTCGATAATTATAAAAGGGCGATGGGAGTCCTGCTTTCATCATGTTATTTGCCCTCACTCTCTAAACTCTCTAAGCATTCAAGCAATTTCTCTTCTTTCTTACAAACACTCTAGAGAGCTCTTGTGCGAAAAAAAATCCCTTGCCTCACAGCCACTCTAAAGAATTCTCTAGCAAAAAGTTCGCAAATTCTAGAAAATCATTCAATCAACATGGCACGGAAATCCGCTCTCCGCTATAAGAAGAAGGTTGTCCTCAAGGAAGCTTCATCAATGCAAGTGGCCAACATGCGGCTGACAGAAACACTTAGAGAATCACCACACCCTCGTCTGTCTAAGGAGGAGGAGGATCAACTTGTACGTAGGGTGACAGATGAAGGTGGATTGCACTAGGAGGAGGTTCTCTATATAAGCTTCCATCTACCCAAAATTCATCATCTCATTCAAGCCGAAATCCTCAAACCAAAAATCCTTCCAACTCCTACCTCCACAGAAAAACCAACAATGTCTTCTCCTGTTCCATCACCAAAAATCTCCACAAAACATTCTAAAGCCAAAAATCCCAAGGTCCATAAAAACCAAGATCTCTCTACCGCTACAATGAGTCGCGTAACTCGCGCAACTCGTGCCTTCAAACGAGCCAAAACCCAACAAGAAACTCCACAAAAAGCTCACTCAATGCCTGAAGGAGCAACTCGCAAGTTGCACTTCACCGACGACGAGCAAGCCACTCCCTCAGCGGTCGTTGAGGCTTTCGTTCGACAGATGGAAGAAGAGGAGGTGCAAAGTGACGAAAAGTCACAACAGGAAGTTGTAGCAGAAGAGATAGGTCAAGAGGAGGGTGTGACCACCCAAGACTCTGAGGAAGAGGTGGAACCAGTCGCTCAGACTGAGGAACCAGTCACCGATAGGTCGCTGACACCCCAACGATTCAGTCGTGAAGGTGACAGCAACACAGAGTCATCACCGATCATCCCAACAGCCGAGCAGCGCGAGAAAGAGGCTGCAAAAGCTAAAGGCAAGCAGATGATGGTGCTGTCACCACATGGTTAAGAGCTCGAGTAGCTCTTCCAGGCCAAGAACGAGGATGCAAAGCCACAGCCACCTCAAAATCTCAAGCGTCTAAAGAAGCTTAGAGAGTTAGAGCCAGCTCTGATCAAAGCTGAGAACGTCAACGATAAATCATGTCCCGTCTTACCCAAGACGTTGGACATGGAGTGGATGAAGAAAATGGGTCTTGGAAAGATCCTAGCGCTATTGGAGTTCCAAGGATGGGTGGACTTCTTCCAGGAGACTGTCGCCATCTACACCGAGCTGCTCAAAGAGCATATGCGACATCTTGGACCACTCCAGAACGATGAAGACGATGACTACATCATCTCGCAAGTCCAAGGAGTTCACATCAACATCTACAAGTCCTGGATATGTGACACCTTTGGCTTAGAATCAGAGGGGTTGGTTGTCTCAAAGGACACCACCTGGAATGACTTAGGCCATCAAGGAGGAAAGATAGTCCAGCTGCTCAACAAAGGGGCCACCATGAACAACTTCCACGTAGTGGAAATGTCCATCCCTGACAGGTTCTTTTTCAACATCCTCACCCACAACATCACCCCATGGAGCCAACACACTCACATCGTCAATGCAAGAAATGTGAGGTTGCTTTATGCGATCAAGACTAAGAAGAAGATTGATATCCTAGCAATGATTCTGCTCACCATAGAAGAGAGTAGATAAGTCAACCAAGGTCTGGTGCATGGGGGACTGGTGACCAAGGTGCTACAACAAAACAGAGTGGACACCGATAGGTTCCACCAGTGCCCGTGCACCGCTCAGGACATCATCTGTTCAGAGATGTTGTCCAAAATGGGGATCAAGACGAAGGGAGATCAGCTGGTGGTTGCTCAGAAGCCAACCAAGAGCGAAGACTCAAGGTCAGAGCCTAGACCAACCGCAAGGGCATTGGCACTCGAGAGGAAGAGAAGTCTCTCACCGGTCCACGACAAGTCGGGGACCAGTCTGGATACTTCAGCCAGGGATGTTCTAAAGAGTGTGAGAGTTACTCTCACCGTTGTGCAGGCCGTCTCCAGAGAACCAAGTGTTCATCACATGGTTCAAGGGGCTATAGACTTCATAGACTCTCACCTCTAGCTCGAGTGTTCTTTGTCTCTTAGAGACATGAGTGAAAACCGTGAGAAAAATTAGTTCTAAGTTAGATTTTTCTTTTTTCCTTTAATGTTTCTGCTGCCATTGACTATCTGTTTCTCAGAAAATCTTTTGATATTAATGAAATGCAAACTATTTCTTTGTCGACTTGAATGATCAAACCATTGGTTACAAAATAATTTATTGTATTGGCTGCTTCTTCCTTGATTAAAAATTGCAAAATGATCAGAGATATTTAGTCCCATCCATTCCACTAATCCTATATCCAAAACTTGACACCTAAAAAGCCTACAATCATTGCCCACAAGACGTAGTACCTCATTTATTACCACTCACCGAGTAGTCGTCGAGCATATCCTCAACTGTCTACAAATACTTGCTCAGTTCATTCACCACTCACGATCATCATTTTTGTCTCACAAAATGGCACAAACTCCACAAAGCTCCTACAGCTCAAATGAGAAAACAATCCATTCCACCATTCGCAAGCTCATGTTCACAAAACATCCAAAGAAATACGTCACCCAAAGCTATGTCCAACCCAACTCCGACTCATTCACAGCTTGGTCTAGAATCTTGAGTGTTACTCCATCTCATACTAGGACTCCTCACTGCATGGAGTTCACAGTAGATTCTGAGGAGTCAAACCTTTCCACCACAGCGGAATCACCCTTGTTCAAATCCACCACAGCTGAAAAACCCTGGTTAAAAGTTTCCTTTTCGGAGGATGAACCCTATGGCCTAGATGATATCGTATGGGATCTCCAGACACGTCACTCTATCTAGATTATCTCGATCATACTTGTAGTTTGTACTCTATAGAATGTTATGGCATTTACAATACCTTACGTCGTGTAGTTACTCCCTATTTTTTTGCTATATGGCAAAGGGGGAAAGAAAGATATGTACTAGTGTTAGTATGACTATTTTCCTTGTGTTATGTAATATCTTAGTGCAGAACTTTCTACTATGGTTATAGTATAAATAAAAGCTTTTATATTTTGTGTTGATCAAATCTTTCAACCCTTAACAAACTCAGAGGGAATCTTTCTTAGGGGGAACCTCTCGAACTTTCAATTGCGAAATACATGTAATTTTGTATAGGTTTCCATCATCAAAAAGGGGAAAATTGTTAAGTCAAGATCCTTTAGTTTTAATGATAGCAAACCTTGTATTGTCTATCTGATATGTTTGTCAAGCTTTATGATTCAGATAGACAGACAAAAGAGTGGCTTAGCACGCAAGGTTACAAGCGCACTCGGTTCACGACATGTGCCCAACCATTCAGGCACCTGTCTAGGAGAGCTCACGCTAGAACTTCTAGCACACACAAGAAGCCAGGCACCACACAAAAATATCTCTTATGCTTCAAGAGTAAATCAAAGACAAAGACTGCAAGAAGATCGACATATCTATGCAGACTCACATATTCACACTATCAACTAGCACACGGCAAGAATATAACTCATTAATGTGCAAATGGACAAGATCAGTAAAGGGCTACTTATAAGAACGATTACATAGCCATAATGAAGTCTAAAGGAGCATTTATGAGCATTAATGAGCCAAACAAGATCGAACAAGTTGAGCACACAAGTTGAGCTCAACCAATTCAGAGAGCTGTCGTCGACGTGTCCATAAGCAAGGCGACACGTGTTCTGAAAACTTTAGATCAAGTTGAAGCCTCTCTACAATACTAGTGTGGTTGTTATGTGATAAGTCGAAAGTGGAATAGACTCCTTGACTCTAGGAGCTTATAGGACGGTAGTTACATCTTAACTAACCGTATATATACTTGCATTTATTTCATATGTAAGCAAGCCTGTACACGAGAGAAAAACAGAGAGATTATCTGAGCAAGTGTGAATCAAACTTAAGTGTATGTAAAGGCTAGAGAGTTGGTGAGCTGGTTAGGACTGGAGTTGTGTGACAATACTTTGTATTTGATAGACTGATTAGTCGGGGAGCGGTTCGGGAACCGTAGGCCGGCTGTTAGGAGAGGGTGGAGGACTTTTGGATAAAGTCCTAAACTGTCCCGGAGTCCGTGTGTGAGGGCGAGGGAGATTGAGTGAATTTTTGTGTGTAAATTCTCAATCGAAATGGAGTTTCCAGTTTAAGTTTATCTCGTGTCTTTCCTTAACCAACAAAGTTTATTTAAGTCTATGATACGTCCACGATCGATCGGGGATGCATCAGGAGCGCTAGCTAGTTTCAGGAGTCGGATGAAATCAGTAATGAGAAGGAGTGTCCCCAAATTTTGCTTTTCAAAACACAAATCTTGGCGGAAATTTCATCCGACAGACCCACCTGGGTCGGTTCCATGGATCGGTCAGCCCTCTGAGGAAGACGACACGTGCTCACTTTTAAGTCCAATCGACCCACCTGGATCAGTCGCCCTAGGTCGCTCAGTTTCAGTATCTAGGAGACGAGTTAGACCGACCCACATGGGTCGGTCAGCTTGGATCAGTCGGCTCTAGTGAGCTTCTATTTGCACCAGAATCATCCTAACGCTTCCCGTTGGTTTGACATCCTTCCTAAAGTGTTTGATCATTGATGTGGCCTCTCATTAAGCCTTCCAAATGTACTCAAATGAGTATTTTCCTATTAAAGTATGTCTAATAGTATGATTTCACTAATAATCATAAAAGTACTCCATAAAATGGTGAAATAGGTTATGCACCAAGTAAAATGAAGGTGAATAGAGACCCTAAAATAGTATTATTTCACTACTTATCAACTCCACCACACTTATATATTTGCTTGTCCTCAAGCAAAGTTATATACCCAAAAAAGGAGAGAGATTTAGATGAATTTTTGAGTTCATATGAACATAATTGTGAAAACCTCAAGAGGAGAACAAACAAACCTAATCATGGTGATATGGGTGTGCTTAGGGCAAATAGAAAATATAGAGCTTCGGGGTATGATCTAGAGTGCTTCCAAGTTCTTAAAGATTATGGAACTTAGAGAACTTTTACCATGGCCAACTTTTCTCAAGAATGGACATTCAGGAAAAACAAAAGGAAAAATAGAGATTTGCATTTGATTCACTTTTGCAACAAAAGGTGAGAAGAAGATAGTTAGGCAGTTTACCTTGCATTTAAGAACACTCAAGTCTCATTTTGTTGGTTACCTATGGTGTCTCTCAAGTCCCTTTTAAAATTTTCACAAGGAAGCACCCCTTAGCAATCCCTAGATGAGAAGATGGAAAGAACCCATAGGCAATAAAAACTCGCCAAGATAGGGACTTATGTTTGCACCACGAATACAGCTCGTCAAGAGAGAACTTTGAAAATTTTTGGTTAAACTTCCAAGAATTCATAGAAAACTTGCTTACTGTAAGTGTAACTCCTATATGAAAGCTATAGATACGCATAAGGAAATTGAGCACTGCGTCAAAAAAAAGGTCGTTTCCCCCACACTTGAATGGGACAATGTCCTCATTGTTCAAAGCAGAGCCCAAAGAAAAACTTACAGAAGACCTTTTTGAAGCACTAAGCATAGAGTAATCAAAAAGTATAAGATTGGTATTGAGTAATGCTAAAAATATGGATGAAACAAGTAATCCCCTGGAAAAGATGAGTTGTTGGCAGGTTTCCCCCACACTTGCAAGTGTGCAGGTCGGTTAAGTGCTGCTTTTGACCTTGGTAGCCGAAGGTACGTGGAAATTTTCGCAACAGTTTTCTTTGAAAAGTTCCTAACTCATCCCTATGAGGTATACCTGTTTCCAAGCTATAAACCTATAATTATATCACCACAACTAGGGCGCAAAAGAGATTCCAAAGAATACACAAAAAGCCCAAATTAGAAAGCCAAAAGTGACTCATGTATCAGTCCAGTGGCATAATATGCAAAAGGTACAAAACATAAATGTAGTGCTGAAAGTAACAAACTGAAAAGCTATAGTAACGAGAATTCAAATGACATGAACATAAACAATATTCAAATTAAAATATAAAAGGTTTTAGAGAAAATAGCACGTTGACACCCGAGTCATAGATATGCTACTGGGGAGGGCACCACCACGCTCGAGCTGCTCGAGCAGATACTGAAGTTGTGCCTCCATCTGGCGCCGATACTCATCCACCTGGCATTGATGCTCCTCCACCTGGCGTTGATACACCTTGAACTGCTCCTGGGTGATGAAGCCAGCCGGCAGCGGAGCAGGGAGTAGTAGGAGTGGAGCGAAAGTAGTGCTATGGGTGGAAGGACCCGAGGAGGAGGACGACCCGCTGCTCTGGCTCTATGCAGCGTCTGCCTTCTACCAACCGCGTCGGTGCAAACAAAAACCTATCCGTCAAAGGGAGTTGTCATGTATAAGGTCCATAGGTGGGCTGACCAGCTCACCCTCCATGGGCTGCATCTAAAGCGGGAGAAGTGCCTCTGTAGGAAGTGGGAAAACCTAGGTTCTGGGTTTTCTTCTTCTCAATAATGTGGTAGAGGTAAGCCATCATGAGGACCGAGATGGAGAGTGGCTTGTCTAGATCTGGCGTGACCATGTAGTCCATGAGGTAACAGTCAGTGGCATTAAGATCTTTGTTGTCCCTCAGAAAAATATTATGTCTGATGTGCGCCAGCATGATCCGCTTGACTGTATCTCGCACCATGCTCAGGATCACCATGACCCTGACATCGGTCCCGCCCTGGTTCTTGTGTCGTGTCTAGACCGGGGGAGTGTCGAGATAGTGATGCCAGTGGCATTCAGATCGCCCGTGTGGATTAAGGAAGAGTGTTGGAGGTCCTCATTAGCTAACCCATAGAACTAATGGATGTTTGTCCTCCGTATGGTGATCGCACGGCCACTAACATAGGATGTGACCTCTATCCTTCGCCTATCCGCGGTAGCATTGGCGTAGAATTCTTTGACCAGGCGGGGGTGGTATTGACCACCAAGGATCAACAGACAGCTCCACTCTACGCAGTCAAGGTAGGGCCTCATTTTTAAGTCTGCCACGAGCGTGGGGTCCACTGTGCACTCTTGTACTATCTCACGGCAGCGGTCGGAATTAAACCAGCTTTTGGTATCTTTGCTGACAAAGACGCCAACAATGAGGCCTTGGCTCGAGTAGCCCAACTCAAGGTTCGGTTGGGCGTTGTTTCTCCTAGCGTTGCAGTGTGTTGGTTGGCCATTTTTCTGAAATAGAAAAACAAAAAGGAAAACAAACTAAAAGAAGAAACAAATAACAAGAGAGTGAAGAATTAGAGCACATGAGGGATATAATAAGTGATTAGGCAAAAGGTTATCATTAAAAGCAATGGAAGAAAAAAAATGACAGATTCCCATAGAAATTTCGGCATGGTCCCTCAATTTTTGTCCTCTGTACCGGTTCAAAGAACCTCCACAATTTCCACCAAGAGGTTGTCATTTAGATATTCAAGCAGCCCAATAATCCAATTAAGTCAATAAGTGCTAAACTCACATAGCAAATCAACAATCCGCCCATTTTGACATTTTAGGTTACCCCAGTTTTTCAACATTAGTGAACTACCCTAAGAATTGCAGATGTAATTGTGCTCCCTAGCGAATCCCACAAAGCCATTGCATGATTTAAATACAAGCAAATAATGCGAAACAAAGCATTATTGAATTTAGAGCATTTAAACACAAAATTCATGCTAAAACCATCAATTTGCAAAATTTTCAATCTTAATTTGCATACACATCCCATAATCAACAATTCAAACTATCCCAATCACCAATTTATCAAAATTCACAAATTTGGGTTAAGGCCCATTTGGTTCGGAGGTAAGGGGGCCAAAGTGTAACTTGACCAAAAACTTCAAAAATTGACAAAGTAGGGTTAGAATCTCATACCTTGGTGATTTTATGGAGGAATTAAGAAAATTTGACAATTTTCGGTGAAAATCGATCAAAACCTGAATTTGGGGCTAATTTGGGAATGTTAGAGTTTCTAGTGGGGGAGTCACTGCTAGCGGGCTGCTGCTGTCGCCACGGCTGTAACTGGGGCTGGAGAAGAGGCGGCGCACATCAGAGCATGGTGGCGGTGAAGGGGCGCGGTTGTGGCTTCTCTTGAAAGAGAATCTCAGGCCCGGCTTGTGAGAGAGGGGGTGTTGTGCAGGCTGCTGCTGTCGGGAGGTAGGGGAAGAGGAAAGAGGGGAAAACAGAAAGAAGGTAAAAGGCGGTCATCATGACCCCGTTTTTTGTCAAAAATTTGACCCGACCGACCAACGTGGGTCGATCGACTTCAAAATCCGTGGTTTTAATTTTTTTTAACCCGACCGACCCACATGGATCGGTCCTTTAGGTCGGTCGACATCCGAATGATCAGAATACCTTGACCAACCGATGTGGGTCGGTCCCCATGGGTCGGTCGAGTCCAGAAAGTTATCGACCAGTTTATTTCAGCTCTGAACGACCCACGTGGGTTGGTCCTATGGGTCGGTCGGCCCAAATTCCTTTCAAATGAAATTTTTTCTTTTGCCAAAACGCTCTTTATCATCCACAAGCATAGCAAACACTCAGAAACAGCCAGAAACACGCAACAATAAGAGCACAAAACAAGCCCACCAAATAACCATAACTAAACTACTAAAATGATGCAAGGAGAAGTATAAGGAATTCAGGTTTCCTCCGTAAAGCCGCCCGTCTTTTTAAGGTCTTTGGCTAGACCATAGTGAGGTTTAGATGGAACTTAGAGAGGTGGTTGTGAGGAGGAAATCTGAAGCACGAATCGAAGACACTTTTGGGTTTCCACGTTGATGCATGTTTACCTTTTCCTTTCATGTCCTTCTTTAATGGTGGTTCATCTTTAATGGTCATCCCTTCGGGTAGGGTGATGAAAAGAAGTGAAGAATATGAGTGTGGCTGGGCCTCCTTCTCTACATCCTTGACCATAGCCGTTTTTCTATTTGGAGATCTCCCAGTTGTGAAGACCAAAGTTTCGTTATTGGCTTGTAAGGTGATGGTCCTTTTAACAACTGCAATTTGAGCATCGACGGTGGCAAGGAAAGGTCGACCAAGGATGAGGGGTGTAATGGAGTTATCTTCGATGTCCAAAATGACAAAATCACATGGGAAGTATAAATGCTCCACTTTGATGATAACGTCTTCAATCACTTCACTTGGGTAAGCCATAGACCCATCCGCAAGTTGAAGGACCATCGTAGTCTTCTTCAATTCACCAATCGCTATCCTCTTGAAGGTGGAAAGAGGCATCAAGTTGACGGAGGCACCTAGATCACATCAGGAGTATTGAAAGGAGGTGCAACCAATCATGACTGGGATGGTGATGCTGCCTGGATCACTACATCTCTAGGGTAAAGGTTGATGAAGGATAGCTAGCTCGTCTCATTGAATTGGATGGTCCCGACTTCCGCCAATTTTGACTTATTGGGGATGAGATGTTTGAGAAATTTAGTGTATTTTGGCATCTTGGCAATGAGGTCTACAAATGGAATGTTGACATTTAGCTGCTTCAGCACCACCAGAAACTTCCCATACTCAGCATTAAGTTTCTGTTTCAAGAGTCGGTTGGGGAAAGGTAAGGGTGGTTCATAAGAGAGGGTTTTTTAGTAGAGGGGATTGTGGGAATTCTTTGAAAAGTATCCTTCTTTGGAACCTTGGCCCTCTCTTCGTCCTCCTCTTTGGAGTCACTTGACTCTTGTCGGGACTTGAGTATCTTGTGTTTTTTCTACCACTCCTCAAGGTGATTGCCTTGACTTTTTCATCTTCATCTTCCAACTTTGTCTTTTCCTCTTCATAACCAGCTAAAAGTGTCTCAAGGAAATCCCTCTCAGTTTGAATGAGATGTCAACATCTTGTGGTTGAGGTTTCGAGTTGAGACATCTTTTCTTTGGATGCTTCAATAGCCATTGCTCACTCTGGGAGGTAAGGGTGAAGGTCGGAAATCTCAACCGCTCTAACCACCTCCATCTCATCTTCCTCGATCTCTCTTACAAAGATGGCATTGAGCTGCTCTTTTGGATTTGGTTTCGGTTGGCTTGGGAAAGTGCCCGGAGGCCTTTGAGCAAGATGCTAAGAAATGTGCTCAAGTTGTGCCTCAACTCTGTTATTGGTGGCTTCTTGACTGGCCTTAAATAAATCATACTCTGTTGCCTTTGTATGGACCACAGAGACAAAGCTCTTCATCATATCTCTCAATTCAGTATTTGAATCTGACGAGGAAGAAGGAGCTTGTTGTTGATGAAAGCCCTGAGGTGCTCCTTAAGGTCGATAACCCATTTGTGAGTTAGAGACTTGAGAAGACCCTTGGGACCGAAATCTCGTAGGGTTGTTGGAAGTATTGTTTGGTCCCTTGGGTTTGGTCATTGCTCCTCCATGAGAAATTTGGATGATTTTTCCATGGATGGGGCGTTTTGTTGATTGTAATTATATCTGGGGCGGTTGCCTACAAAGTTTATGATCTCATGTTGATCGGTGTAAGCTTTGCCTTCACAAAAGTGGGTCTCGTGAGGACCCGTACAAATTGCACATCCCTTTAAAACTGAAGTAGAAGCAGATGATGAAGAAACTATAGATTTGGTTGTTTCTTTATGGGCTATAGCGAGCTTCTCCACCATTTTTGTGAGAGATGATAGTTGAGCTGAGAGATGGTCGGTAAGCTTAACATGAAGGAGACCCGCAGCTCTCGGAGTTTTTCCCTTTGGCTTAGACCATTGTCTTTTGTTGCTAGTCATCACCTCTAGAAGTTCCATCCCCTCTTGAGGTGATTTAGTCATGAAGCTTCCTCCAGCTGAGGAGTTCACAAGGAGTCTATTCCCATCATCAAGATCGTTGAAGAAAGATAGGCATAGGGATTGGTCATCCACACCATGGTGGGAGAAATTCATCAACATATCCTAGAATCGATCCCAAGCGTTGATGCACTGATTATTGATCTATCTTTTGAGTGCTTTAAAGCCTTCTTTTCCATATCTTTTACTTAGATTTATGCATTAACCTTCTTGTTTCCATGTTATTTTGGCTTAGGACGTGATTAGGAAGGAGTTAGAGCTTTTTGAACAAAAGAGGAAAATGTACACATGTCCGGGTATTGGTCTGTATGGGCAGACACGGACACAGAAGCGGACAGCTCCAGATCGAATTCGCCTTTAACCCTGTCCTAATACACGGACACATACGCGGGCAGCCCCTTTGATCCATGTCCGTATACGGACGCCCATGCGGACGTGTGCAAAATCTCACCAGGACAACCATGTCCGTATGCGGACAGAAACGCAGACAAGTACAGATCTCACCACGACAACCCGGTCCGTACGCGGACAGAAACGCGGACAAGTACAGATCTCACCAGACAACCCTGTCCGTATGCGGACAGAAACGCGGACAAGTATAAATCTTGTCAGGACACCCCTGTCCGTATACGGACATAAACGCGGACAAGACAACACCGAAAGTAAAATCTGCAAATTGTTGTCGATGAGATTAAACCCCGAAAGTTTCCACTAATCTAAATTATGCACTCCCCTAATCGTCTGTCTACGCCGAAAGTTTGTCTCCACTAAATTCTCCAGCTAATTTCTCACGTCTGTCTTTGCTTTTCCCTCCTATAAATACCACACACTTCATCCATCTTTAACACATCTGATCATCGATCATTCCTCTTCCTCCATCCATCACTCCATCTATTCTCTGGTCATTTACACAACACCTCTCCCATACTCCATCTTCATTCACCTACACATATTCAAACACCACACACACCACTACGACCGCATTTTCACTCCGATTTCTCCATAAAATTATCACCCACATTACTTCGCACACACGCCACACAAAACTCACGTCCGGATTTGCGTCCGACTAGACCTACCAGGACACCTCACGTCCGGATTTGTGTCCGACCCAAACCCATCCGGATGTCTCACAAACATTTCCAGAAATTCCATTTTCACTACATTTCCATCAAATTCACTTCATTGTCGCCAATTCCAACCTCCAAATCAGCATAGCGCAAGGACAAAGGGCGGAGCAAGCAAGAGGATCTTCGTAACAGATGATTTCTCCTAACTCTCTCTTATTTATGCTTTCAATTGCTATGTCTAGCTAAGAGGATTTACTCTGGGGGAAGGGATGTTGTAATTAGTTAAACTCTGCATTATTTTACTGCTTAATTGAGACTATTTGGATTGCTCAGGTTAATGCTTTTAAGTGCTTTTAATAAACGTCATGAATTTATTATAAGCCTTCGAATCATGTTATGATCAGACAAGGTGATTAACATTGACGGTCCTATTAACCTGTTGCCTATGGTAATTGCAATCGGATAGATTACATTAGCAGTTAGGTGCTTTAGTCCGGTCCAAACCAGACTAGTAGTTCTGAGCGATAAAACCATCTAGATATACCCTTTAATTCTAGATTAGAGCTACGCGTCCTGTCTAGATGAGCTACCTGGAATTAGGACTTAATACAAAATAGATAATTGAGAATGACAAGCCGATCCAAGTCTCCGTTAAAGAGTAGGATATGCAGAACCTAGCTAGTGAAACAACTCCCTGAACCTAGAGTCCCGTTCATACTTCCTATCTATCGCTTTAATTTATCTGCTATTTATTTTCTCATCTGTTATTGATTCCAAAGCCAAAACAACCCCTCTTTCGTTACCCATTGCCTAAGGCTAGACTTATTTTCTTCAAGTCCCGCGGATTGATACCTGGTTGCTTCTTAATTACTATACTACTGTGACCGGGATTTTTGCAACCCGACGGTCTGTTGATCTGTTATTTTCTAGGATTATTTCTTGGCTTTTAATATATCAATATATCCGTTTGTAAAATGGCGCCGTTGTCGGGGACTTGACTTTGTCTAGTCCCTAGCCTTGGTTAATTCGTTACTCTATTACAATACCCTGTTTACTATTTTTATTTGTTTCGTAATTTTTTTGTCTATTATTCATATTTAATGTTTAATTTATTTTTGTGCCATTTTATCCAATTGTTTCTCATTACTATCATTTAATTTCAGTTTATAATTTTTCTGGCATTTAATTTTCCAAGTACTATAAGTTTGTTTGTCTTAGTCATTTCGTCAATTTTATTTTTAGTATTCCCTTGTTTACTTTAGTTCTAAATTCAATACATTTTGTTCCTTTCTCTCTGCTTACAAGTACCTAGTGGATGCGCAGAACGCGTTCATCTGGTCCACCGGGTACAGACTTTGACCCCAAATCGAGAGAGTTTTCCTCCAAGCTCTGAAAGCAAGAAAGCAGCTCGATTTCAACATGGATGCAAACCATAACCAGCTTGGAGGAGGTCCAGTCGCCCAATACACGATGGGGAGAATAAAAGAGACCACCAGCCACACCTAGAAGAGGCCTAGTGGTTCTACTAGACCTAACTGCAGAACTAGTGGCAGATTGGCAAAAGGTAAAACCCTCCCATCAATCCAATGCTCTTCATAATCACCCTACAGGAACCTTTCAGGTGCCGACCCAGCTGATGCACTAGACCACGTACATCGATTCCTAGTGCACTTGGACTCACTTGGCTTATCACAAGGCCTGGAGGAATATGCCAGACTGAGTCTGTTCCAGCACAGCCTATCAGGAGAAGCTTCAAAATGGTTCCATAGACTACCACCAGGCATCATTACCACCTGGGAGCAGATGACGGATAAATTCTATGAGAAATACATCCCCATCTCCAAGACACGACAGATGATCGCCGATCTGACGGCATTCAGACAGCTGGGTAGTGAGACAATATGCGAGGTGTGGGACCGATTCAAAGAACTACTCCGCCAGTGCCCTCACCACGGTCAGAATATCACCTCGCTGGCTCAAGGATTCTTCCAAGGGCTAAAAGATGAAAACAGAGGCGACGTGAGAGCTGCCTTAGGAGGGAACCTGCTAGCGAAAAGCGGGGAAGATTCATGGCAGCAATGGAGTCCTATTGTGAGGAGCTTCGCCAATGGAGCAACAATGGGGGAAGAGTATTTTCAGTAGGTCACAATTCCACCCGAACTCTGAACCCGATAATGGAACAGATAGCCGCCGAGCAAGCGCAGCTGAAAACCACGAGGGGGAGTATGGTAAAAATGCTCGAACAGCTCACCATGGGGCCAACCCCTAGGCAATCTGCCAAGAAGGTGTCTACAAGTTCCAACGAAGTCTGCTGCTCTCAGTGTGGGGACGCACATGACTATGAGGACTGCCCAATGGTAGCCAAGATGAAGCAAACAGAGGAGGCCAACGTCATCGGACAATTCACAACCGACAACCCTGGGTGCAGAATCAGAACCAAAACCTCTGGTATGGAAATCCAAACAACGTACTGAACTCACATCAGATGCAGCCTCAGAGGGCGACCAGGGAGGACCACCCGGCTTTGGTAGGCCTCAGTATAATCAGTTCAGGCCACAACAGTCTCAAGCTCAGCAACCATCATTGAGCTCAAACAATGTCAATCAGAAGGAGATGGTAAATAAGTTGATGGCTTCTCAGGAGCAGCAAACTGTAATCAATCAGAATCTGGCAGCTGGTCAGCAAAAATTAGATAATGCCATGGTAGAGATGTATGGAACGATGAGTCAGTTGACTCAGTTCCTCTTACAGTAGAGGCCTTCTGGATCACTGCCTTCCCAACCATACCCCAATCCAAAGGAGCAATTGAAGGCAGTGTCGGTCTCAGAAGCAGTAGTGATTGAGGACTGCGAAGATTCTGGAGAGGTAGCAACAGTTACCCTAAGGAGTGCAAGGAGCTTAATCAATGACAAAGTGGTAGGAAGCCATACTGATAAGGAGACCGAGCCCCCTTCTAATACCGCCGGTGCACCATCAGGGCATCCTACCCCTCCTGAGGTAGTTCATGAGGAGACCCAGGCTCCTGTTCCTTCCTCCTCTCATTCAACTGCTAATAAAATACTAAAGGAAAAACATCCGCAAAAGAACTTCCTTTTACAAACCGTCTCAAAGAGCGAGAGCTTGATTTGCAGTTTGGAAAATTTTTAGATGTCTTTCGTAAGCTGACTAACAATATCCTCTTATTGATGCGATCAAACAAATGCCTAAATATGCTAAATTTGTGAAGGATTTGATTTCAAATAAAAGGAAGTATAAGGAGAAGGACACCATCCAGCTGACTGAGACCTTTTCAGCAGCGATCCTACAGAAGCTGCCTCCAAAGTGTGGTGATCCAGGTCAGCCCATTATTCCTTGCTCAATTAGAGATATGGATTGTGGATACGGTCTCTGCGATCTGGGAGCGAGCATCAACCTGATGCCATACACTATGTTCAAGAAGCTTCATGTGGGTGAGCTCGTTCCAATTCATTTCAAACTCCAATTAGCTGATAGATCGTCAATCACACCCAGAGGTATGGTAGAGAATGTGGTTGTTGGTGTGGGTAAGTTTTTCTTCCCTGCTGATTTTGTAATCCTCGACATGGATGAGGATGTCGAGGTACCTCTAGTTCTAGGTACCTTTCCTTCGTACTGCTAAGACTGTTATAGACGTTGATAAGGGAAAGATCACCTTAAAATTTCATGATGAAGAATTAAGTTTTGATATTAATAAAATGATGCGAAAGAACTCTTCTTCTCAGGCTGTATTTTCTATTGATTTACTTGAGGATTTTTTTGATCTAGAGGATGATTATATCCCTAGAAGTACTGATGTTCGTTTTTCTGTGGGTGAGTCATCTGACTTGTTAGAGCAGGTACTGAGCCTATCCATTGAGGATGACAAAGAAAGCTTTGAGATGGCCTCAGTCATCCAGCAGCTCAATCAAGGGAGGTCATATTTTCACTTCTTCACTCCTCCAGTAGAAAAACTGGATCGACCTATCCAAAGGCCTATTCCTTCAATAGAGAAGCCTCCTACCCTTAAACTCAAATCTCTTCCTTCCCACCTTAAATATTTTTCTGGCAGAGGGAAGCACCCTGCCTGTTACTATCTCTGCATCTTTGTCTGTTTCGCAGGAAACTAGACTTCTGGAGGTGCTCAAGAGGCATAAAGGTGCCATGGAGTGGTCACTTGCTGATATCAAAGGGATCAATCCGGGTTTCTGCACTCACCGGATCTATATGGAGGATAATTATAAGGCAGTGAGGCAGCCCTAGAGAAGATTAAATCCCAATCTGAAGGAGGTGGTCAAAGCTGAAGTGCTGAAGCTTTTTGATGCGGGCATTATCTACCCGATATCTGACAGCCAGTGGGTGTCTCCAGTCCAGGTTGTCCCAAAAAAGGAGAGATCATGGCAGTTCCCAATGAGAAGGGGGAGATGGTTCCCCAGAGACGATGACGGATGGAGAATGTGTATTGACTACCGTCGCCTCAACAATGCCACGAGGAAGGACCACTTCCCGCTTCCATTCATCGATCAAATGCTGGAGCGGTTAGCTGGTCAGGAGTTCTATTGCTTCCTCGATGGCTACAGTGGCTACTTTCAAATCCCTATTGCTCCAGAGGATCAAGAGAAGACGACCTTTACCTGTCCATATGGGACGTTTGCATATCGGAGGATGCCATTCGGGCTCTGTAATGCCCTACGACATTCCAGCGGTGTATGACGGCAATTTTCAATGACTTTATCGAGAAGAGTATCGAAGTATTCATGGACGACTTCTCTGTTTATGGACAAAGCTTTGATGTTTGCCTAGAGCAATTGGACCAGATCTTGGCCCGCTGTAGGGAAACGAACCTCGTGCTTAATTGGGAAAAGTGTCATTTCATGGTACAAAAGGTATTGTTCTAGGGCATAAGGTGTCGAGAGAAGGCATCCAGGTGGATAAGGCCAAGATAGAAGTGATAGAAAAGTTACCTCCACCAACTTCAGTTAAGGATGTTAGATCTTTCCTGGGCCATGCCAGTTTCTACAGGAGATTTATACAGGATTTCTCGAAGATTGCAAAACCTCTCTCAGACCTGCTTCAGAAAGACATCAAATTTAAGTTTTCTGATGAATGTACGATGGCCTTTCAGACCATTAAGGACAAGCTCTGCTCAGCGCCCATTGTTGTTCCTCCGGATTGGTCAGCACCATTCGAAATTATGACAGATGCAAGCGATTATGTTGTAGGTGCTGCGCTCTGTCTGATGAAGGATAAAATACTGTGGGTGATTACTTATGCAAGCAAAACTTTGATCGATGCACAGAGAAATTACACCACAATAGAGAAAGAACTGCTTGCTGTGGTATTTGCTCTGGATAAATTTAGACCATATCTGTTAGGAAGCAAGGTAATCATTCACACAGATTATTCAGCACTGAAATATCTCTTCCAGATGAATGATTCTAAACCGAGACTGCTGTGATGGATTTTGCTTCTTCAAGAGTTTAACTTGGAGGTTGTAGATAAAAAGGGGAAGCAAAATGGAGTTACTGATCATCTGTCTAGACTAGACATTCCTGATGATGGAGTCCCAATCAATGAGATCTTCCCTGACGAGACAACATTTAAGATTGGAAAGGTGAATGAACCATGATATGCGGACTTAGCAAACTATCTGGTTTCTGGTTTAATTCCACATGACTACAGTTATAACCAGAGGAAGAAGTTCCTTTCAGAGACTCGCCATTATATATGGGAGGACCCTTATCTGTTTCGGGTCTGTGCTGATGGTCTGATGAGGCGCTATCTCCCAGATGAAGAGATTTCAAGTGTGTTAGAATTTTGCCATTCAAAGGAGGTAGGTGGACATCACGGTCCTACAAGGACGGCTGCCAAAATATTAGAGTGGTTTTTATTGGCCCACTCTTCACAAGGATGTCCATCGCTTCTGCTCTCAATGCGATAAATGTCAAAGAATGGGTATATATCAGGAAGGCATGAGATGCCTCAACAAGGATTTGGAGGTGGAGTTGTTCGATGTATGGGGAATAGACTTCATGGGCCATTTCCCTTCATCCCATGGGAATCAGTATATCCTTGTTGCAGTAGATTATGTGTCTAAATGTGAAATACCCCAAACCTCGGTATGTTGTTTAAATGTTTAAATATGGTATCTAAAGGCTAAAAAGTGCCTTAGGAACATCAGTGTATAGTTTAAACCATAGTTAAAACACAATAAAACACTAAGACACGGTGTGAGCAAAAACATGCTCTAAGCTTGGAGTGAACTTGGTTAGGACCCAAAGAGCCTACCAAGACTTGATAATATTTAATCATGATTTTATAAGGCTAATTAAGTCCTTAGGAAACCTTGGTAGACATTGGAACCAAACAAAACATAAATAATACCTTAAGGTCAATATGGGCTAAAAAGTGCTCTAAGCTTGGGATAAATTTGTATAAGACCTAATGGTCATACCTATATCTTATAAATATGTTAATGAACATATTAAATCAATTACCAAAGAAAACCAAGCTTGAAAACAAGTTAAGACACAAAAAGTGCTTTAAGGAGTCTTAAAGCACATTTTTGAAAAATTGTCTTGTAAATGAGTTTTGAGTGGCTAAATGTCCATCATTACTCTTAAATATATATGTGTACTATATAGTATCACATTTGGATGTCTATATCGATAGGAAATCAAAAATTTCACTTCTATGTGCCTTGTTTTTGTGAATAGTGATTTTTATAAGCTAGTTTGTAACATATGTTATCATAAGTAATTAAATTGACAAATAAAGACTAAAGTACCCTTATGTAATAAAGGGGGCCGGTTTTCTTAAGTGTGGTGACTCACCACTCTCTTGTTATTTTGTTAAGTAAATAAGATGACTAACTAGGTACTATTTGCTTTATAAAACAATATCTTCAAAAAGCAAAGTTTATCTTCATTCTCTCATTTCCTTCTCATTTCACACGGTTCCACTCTTCTTCAACCTCTCTTCTTCTTGTTCTCTCACGGTAATACTCACCACCACCATTAAACTCAAGCTTTGACCTCTTGTAAAATCTAGCTCACTTGTCCAAATCAAAAACAAACACCACCAATCTCTTCCTCTCATCAAGCTCTTCATTCCTATCTTCTCAAAACTTCAAGAGCCCCATTTCGGTGCCATGGAGTTCCACCATTGAAGGAGCTTGAGCTTGTGTTTCTACATATTATTGATCTCCTTTGCTTCTAGGTAAGGAATCTCAAAGAAAAATCAAGTTTCTTCCATGTTTTTACCTTGACTGAAAATACACATTAATGGTGCTCCTTGTGTGACTTTGTTCTAGCTTCATTCCAACCTTTCATGGACTAGGTGGAGTCCTCTCTTCATAGATATTCAAACTCTCTTCAAAGATCAAGGTAAAACAACTACATTAATGTTTTTGAAACAATGTAAAATTAGGGTTTACAATGAGATGAAGCTTAAAGCTTGAATACTCATTATGATGTTTGTATATTGTTTAGAACTTGGCAAGGAATCAAATACCTTACCGTTTTTATAAGGAAACAAGAAAGAAGTTTGTGTGGAAAAGAGGTAAATATACTAACCTAATGTGGTTTAATGCCTTAGTAGAAAAGAGTTAATAATGCTTGTTAAAACTACCTAAAGAGCTAATGGTACATGACTTAGGAAATGTTCTCAAGGAGACTAGTAAAAGGACATATGTCTTGTTGGTTGTATTTGCAGGTCAAAGGCTTATATATTGTGGAAATTCAGTGTTTAAGGTTTAAGCAATTTAAGGGCCTAAGAGCCATGCTATTTAAGGGCCTAAGTGCCAAGCAATTTAAGTTATGCACTATATTGTGATGTAGTGTAAATTTGGTGCAGTCTAGTGTGTGATGGTGTTCTTGATGGATTTAGGTGTTCTTGAGTGTTTAATGGTGAAAACTATGAGCTTTGGAATGATGATGTGCTAAGAGAACCCATGGCAAAATTTGTAAAATGTATAAGGAGTTTTAAGTGCTTGAATGAACTTGGGTGAACTAGGAATTTTTTAGGAATGAGTAAATGTTTCACTAAGGAAGAAAACGTGCATTAAGGTGTTCTAAGGTGCTACAAGGATTTAGGCATTATCTTGGAAGTTCTAGAAATCAAATGAGTGTTTCTAGGGTGTGTCAAAGTCTTGGAGAAGTTTATATAAGGTTTAGGTAATGATTGATGAATAAGGAGAGAATGATGTTTAGGTAAGGTTTTGAGAAAGGAATTCAAGAAGTTTGTGAAAAGAGGATTTGGTTAGTAAGAGGAGATGCCTGGGAGATGATGTTATGAAAGTGAGGAAGCATTTAGTGTAGTGGTCATTTAAGGTGAAACAAGACTTGGAAAGTGAAGTTCTGGCCCGTCCGAACTACCGTCCGAACTTGGACGTTCGGACGTGCTCTGTGTACGCGTAGGTTTTCTGATCTTCGACTGATGTCCGAACTACCGTCCGAACATGGGAAGTTCGGACACACCTATTTTATTCTCTGGTTTGGCTTCGAACGGCGTCCGTCCGAACTTGGAAGTTCGGACGTTCACCAGTTTGCACCCTTAGAGTCTCGAACGGTGGTCCGAACTTGAGAAGTCCGGACACAAGTTCGGACAAGGTGCTGTTTTGACCAAAGAGGGTGTTTAAGGTATGGAAATGATGTGTAATGATGGGGATTGATGGTTAATGATGTTATGAGGTTGTTAAGGACATGTTAAGTGAGTTATAATGATGACTGAGTGGGTGAAAGGTTGTGTTACAATGTGAAAGTAAAAGAAGATAAATGTGAAGTTATTTAATTAATTTATGGGGTTAATCATGGTTATTCGATATTACACAAACTGTTACCCCCAATGTTAATGAAAACAACTTGAATGTTACCAGTTGTTCGAGAATTGTTCGAGGAACGTAAATGGACATGACAGAGTGGACTCCGGTGACAGGTATGGTTTTCTTGCAACCTGTGTCCTACCGGATTACACCGGCTTGTATGCCAATGTGTTTTTCTGAGTGTTTGCCACCTTGTAAGATAAAAACATGTAATGAGTTTATAGTAATTCATTTATGTGGCGCTTTTAATCTCCGATACCGTTTAACCTCAAATAAGTGTTAAACCTTAGCTAACTAGAACAGGAACACATGAGAGATCGGTATTCGGGTTAACGACCCAAACCTTGGGAACGTTCTAACCACGGCTATGTGTGAGTTAGTTGGATATTGTTGTTGTATGCAAGCGTGTGAACCTCCCTTGTGTGCTTAACTCGGTTATGATACCGTATGGTGTGTGGATGTGGTGGCTCCATAATGGATCTCTAACTACTTATTTATAAGTATATATGTACTAATGGGGGTGAGGAGTCCGGTCATGTTCCGGCCACGCGTGTGAGGATGGGGGTCGTTGTCATTCCAGGTTCGACCCTCTTGTATGTTAAGATTGAGTTCCTTTCCCGGTCTTCAATCTCCCACAAGCTTACTCCAAAGCTTTCCTATTCTGACTTATGATCGGTTAGGGGGAACATGTGTTTTGTGTGGTGTGTTCGGGCCTCCAAACCCGAACCATCTTAACTTAAGTTACTCGTCCGACTATTAGGACGGTAATGAGTGTTGTTGTTGATTGTATAACGAGCTTACCATGAGGGTGACACCATTCTCTAGGCTCACCAGTGAATTAACTATGTTTGGGTCGGTTCCTAGAGGACCGTTCCCGTTACGTTATGTGATGTTGTTGTAATGCAATTCCTATTGCGATGTTATCATGTGTACGTCGAAACGTGAAAAGTGTTGTTATGTTTTTGTTATGTGAGGAATGTGATATGTTGTAAGATATGGAGTGTGTGGATCATGGAAATGAATCCCAGTTTGTGACAAGAGGCGTTTAAGGATAACCGATTTAAGGGTAAGAGTCGTCTATTAAGGAAGTAGCTCCATTAGAGGAGGAACACTCTAGGGATAATGAATACCATGAGTGACTTGTCAAGTAAGGATGTATTATCCGTTTGTTGAGCCCATTGAGGCGAAATGTTTTGTGTTGTGTGTTTACAGTTGCATGCATGATTTAAATATAATCAATCGCATGCTAAGACGACAATTAGTTGTGCGTGGCCCGGTAGCATGTGGGCTGCGGGATTACCATACCAGCAAAGGTGCTGAGCCCCTTGGGGGCCACCCTTTCTCTTCTTTTCTTATTTCAGGTACGAAGAGCTGGAAGCCGTTCGAGAGTAGGACGGGGTAGTCGTTGTACATGGGTAATCTTTTAAGTTGTACATGCACAGTAGGTGTAGTAAGACCGAGATTGTTATCGGCATCAGTTTTTGAATACTCGGTACAGTTGGAACGTGTGTGTATAATAAATGTTGGAAATTGAATGAGGATGTATTTTATAGTTGCTCGGGAATCTGGTCCATCAGACCGATACAACATAATGTATTAGCCTTGTTAGCCACGTGGGTGGTTAACGGCGTGTAACACCATTGGGTTATGTAATGTGATGAGTTAGTTTCCGCTGTCAATGTGTTTTTAAGTGTATTGTGGTTGTAGTTGGGGTGTTACAAAAAGTGGTATCAGAGCGAAGTATCGCTCTGATGACTGAATTACCGAGCTTAGGAAGTACCGAGTTAGGATTTTAGTACTTTGGGTTAAGGGTGAGTGATAGCGTGAGAGATACGCTAGTTAGGTATTACCAGTGTGTACTGGAAACCTACAATATCCATCCCGCCCTCCACAATCCCGGTATATGACTTGGGGAAACAACGCCAGAGAGATGAAAGTCCTCTCTTACTCGGGAATACCCGATCTGGCTGTTATTAAATACCTTTAAGGTACGGAGAAACCTGTCATACGGTAGATCCCGAAAACAGGGAATCCCGGAGACGGTTCCATCTAAACAATGTTAACCGCATTTCATAGCAAAGAATGAAGGATCTTGTGTATGGGAGAATAGAATTTCCGGCAACCTAGGTCGACATGCCGAGCAGTCGAGGATGACCAGTGCAACGCACCGACCGTGCAACAGGCAAGAAGTGGATTAATACAAACCGAGACGAGTGTCTACGGGACCACAGTTGATAAATAAAACACCAACGGTATACAACCGACAAAGGAACTACAGGTAGTGCCCAAACAAGAGACCAGTCTCAGTAACCACGACAAGTGCGTGGAACGGGCTATAAAGAGGATACGATACTAAGTAAAGGGGGAATCCAGGAGTGGGAGACACCCAGTTGATAATTACCATATGAATACAGTGAGGAGTTACCCAGAGGGTTATTGTCAAGACTGTAAGATCAAGTGAGGGCCAACGAGGCCACTGATAATAGTGCGAGTAAGAACAATACCACAACCAGTATGTGTGCTAAAACCGATAGCCAGTTAGCATGGCGCACTTGCTATAGCAAGTGCTGCTATAACAGGGTTGTTCGGGAAATTTATAACCACTCCAAAGTACTTAGTAAGTACCACGAAGTTAAGTGTGATCATTATAACCATGGAAGGGCTTAACAGCCTGACCTTTGTAGTTGGGAAGTACACCAGTCAGCAAGAAGCTAGATTTGGTTAAGGCAAGAAGGCATTGTAAAACCATGAGAATTTTTCTTTCAAACTCTTTCCTTCAAAACCAGATTTTCTTTCAAACCAACACTTCTTTCCAACCTTCTTTTAAACCAAACCAGTAAAACCAAGGGCAGTTGATAAGAATTCAACAATGGATAAACTTTCCCTCGATTAAATTTAGGAAGCACGGAATGAATATTGTCATGGGACAATATAAGGGAGTTGACAACAGAATACTTCACCTAGGCGGGTGTGACGGACACTACAAGTGTACCAACTGTAATGTGGGACGACCGCACTCCGATAGGAGCTTGTGGGCCTGACAGACCTACTTATGGGTTAGTTGGGTAAGTAGCAGTGTATCAGTATGGTCCCCCACATATGTATACGAGTAGAGTCCGGAACACGGGAAGTAGCCGACTCCATACTACGGTCAGCAGTATAGTCAAGCAAGAACTAAGGATTACCATGAAGGTTGAAGTAAAGGAACTCAGTTAAGTTAACGAGACTAAAGGAATTAGTGAATTCCTTCAAGGAAATGTTTTAAGAGTCAGGAGGTGCGAAGTGCACTAACTAATGTAAAGACATCTTATATAGTCTTAAGGATCCTCAGGATAAACATGTTAGCTGGAACGGTGACCCAGCCTGTACATGGCAAGCAGATGCCTAATGGGACACATTAATGTGCAATGAACGGGATGAAACTCCAGAATGAGTACCTACACTATCAGGAAATGTTGATCTTCACAGAAGAAGATAATAAGCCAGTTAAGAACGCAAACGGCGTGGCTAACGGAATGTACCAATAAGTGTGAACAGATGTAATGGCATAACTTAGTAACACCCAGGAGCATCCTTAAAGGGTGTTCGCATCAATAATTGTTGCACGAAATGGCATGACAGAAGCACAGGGTTGAAACTAACACCCAGTTAGACATAAGTTGTCAGGAGACGGACTGACAAGCCTAAGGGGCATCCCATGAAAGGAGACGGAATGCAACGATCTTGTCATGGAGCTCAATATAACATCCAAACCATGTAATGTGTACAGAGAAGTACATGTGTGTGGACAGCCTACAAATGAGCGCTGCTCAAGGCAAATAAGGCTTATAGGCCACAAATAAAATGTGTTATGTAAATTAGATTGATTGCAGAAGTTTATGTTATAAAGTGAATAGAGTGGAAAACGAACCACTGCATTAAGAGTGGGGATACCTCTCGATATTGTGAGACCGCAGGAGCGGTAGTTATGTGAATCAAGTTCAAGAAATATGTTAAGGATGACGATGTTATTAATGAAAGAGAGCAGTTAACTTAGTAGTATGTGTGTATAAAGTGAAACACCGAGCTGAATATTGCCGGCTTGTGACTCGAATGATCGATGCTCAAGGAGCATTCAGTAGTCATCAAAATGAGTGATGAACCATAATACGAATGATGTAAGTAGTATTGTGTGGAAGTTAATGTGACAGTAAATACCATGTAAGTTAGTGTTATACAATAAGCACGGTGCGCAGTAAGCGACCGTTGTATAAGTGTTGTTGAATAATGATGTGGCATATAAGACCGTTATGAGTTAAACTCAGTAGAGATGCAAGGTAAGTGATGTAAACAGACTGGGCAATAAGCCAGTGGTAGGTACTATGTGATGAGGAACTCAGTGTGAATTCCATGGCGAATCGCATAAGAGATTTACTGTCAAGAGTTACACCTCTGCACTCTGTATGACTGAGTGTTTTGGTATTGCACTTGCGTAGTAATGATCGAATGGGATAGCTAGGAATTGGAAACATGTTAATTGTGGAAGAATAATGTTATAATGGCCGATGCATAGGAAATGCAAGGCCGCACCATAAAAGAGTACTTGTACAAAACCGAATGTGGAGACATGATTAACAGTAAGTGACTACAGTAGCACTAACTGCCAAATATCGGTATGGAAAATACCCCAAATGTTGTAAATAGCTGAGAGAGCACTACACACTAGGTAGTAGCTCAATCTCAACCGACAGTAAGTCGGAAGGGAACAAGTCAATCAGTGTGAAAATATAACTGTATACACAGTAAATTGTTGTAGAAGTGGATAGAAAGTGTTGAAACTCACCGAATTCGCTTAGGGTAAGAGATACCATGCGTCGGTTGAGAAACCATTGTTACCTAGATAAGGGTAATACATTAGAGATGTACAATACAGTAACAGTAACGAGTGGGGCAAACTAGCTCTATAATTATCAGAGTTGCGCAACAGAGGCCAGTGAGCCCATGCGTCAGATACCGGATATACATTGTGAATATGAATAAATGGTTAGTTATCATGCCTAGAAGCCTCACAGGCAGGACCGAAATCGGTTATGAGTTAGATAAACTCCAAGGAGAATTCTTGGTTTAAGGACTAAACCGCCGATATGGTTAAGATCCTCTAACCAGAACGCATTGTATAGCAGACCCGTGGAAGTTAAAACACTTCACGACGGCAGAAATTAAAAGCCAATGTTCAGTGACTGATTACGTGGGCGTAATCCCTTTTAAGGGGGGGGTAGAGCGCAAGCCACTTAGTGTGTTTTACCGTACAAGTGTACGTGAACTATGTTGTGCATAGCACAAAAATGATTTGTTATGATGGTTGGCGCGTGTTATATAAACATACGCATTCATTCATGGTAAATTGTGGTAATTGCGCACAAAAGATGTGAATGCCATTGTGATAGGTGTGTGTATTTTGTTAACAGTTGTGTGTGAAGGTACAAGTGTAAGGGAGTAAAGAAATCTCCGGGGACTAAAACCCTGACGGTGTATAAATGTAAACCGTGTATTGTATTTTGAAAAAAAAAATATATATATACAGTGTTATGGTTTTATGAAGGGGAAATGGATTGACATAGAACTTAATGAGAATTAGATTCCCTAGTAACTTGAATTAAGTTGGATTTGGATGATGACTGATAGACGGAGTTCTATCCCTTGGAGATGTAATGATTATGACTAGAGGATTAAAAGATAGAAAATGGAATATGCTTGAATTAGTTGTTGGTTGAAATGAAGTGGGAGGTGAAACTTGATTATCATGAGATCAAGGGAAGCCGAACACAAATTGGGGCCGAAAGATAGTTCAACACTGATGCTGATCACATCAGGGTTGGATGACTCTTGAAGCTCCCTGTAAGTGGTCACAAACAACCACGTTAAGAAAGATACAAGGAGCATGACTTGAACTTGGAGTTGAATTGCGTTTCAAAAGGTTTTTCAAATGGCATTTCCAAAACAAGCCGATTCATATTTTGAATAAAGGATTCTCTTATATACTTAACCTAGTAAAGAATATTTTTGTAATACTTGCTCACGAGCTGAGGACGTATGAGCCTTTGTCTTCGGACCAGTGACATGAGAAGTATATTTTAAAATGTATGTGATTGTTTTGACCTCCCAAAGGAACGGGGACCAGAGGTGTCCATCGCGACCGGGTTCTGCGGGATCACAGTGTATATGTACTCAACATGGGATTGGAGCCCATGGAGAGATGGAAAAGGCATTTCTGTTTGTTATACATGCTAAGACATGTTGTGTGGTATGAGTAAGAAAATATTATTTAGACCTATGAGTCTAACTGTTGTTATGTTACACAGACCTGAGAGTCTAAGGGTTATTATGTAAGTACAGTACGGTTAAGGTACCCGGACCATTGAGTCCGAGGTAATCATGTAAGTATGTTACGAGGTGGTTAGGTATGGATGTGGATATGTTCCCGGACCGTCAAGTCCGAGGTTGGATGTAAAGAGCGTTTGGTAATGGAAGTTTATTTAAAGTAATTCTCGTATTCTAATCCAATGATGTGTGGAAATGTGAACTTCGAGGACGAAGTTCGTTTAAGGGGGGTAGATTGAAATACCCCAAACCTCGGTATGTTGTTTAAATGTTTAAATATGGTATCTAAAGGCTAAAAAGTGCCTTAGGGAACATCAGTGTATATAGTTTAAACCATAGTTAAAACACAATAAAACACATAAAACACAAGACACGGTGTGAGCAAAAACATGCTCTAAGCTTGGAGTGACTTGGTTAGGACCCAAAGAGCCTACCAAGACTTGATAATATTTAATTCATGATTTTATAAGGCTAATAAAGTCCTTAGGAAACCCTGGTAGACATTGGAACCAACCAAAACATAAATAATACCTTAAGGTCAATATGGGCGTAAAAAAGTGCTCTAAGCTTGGGATAAATTTGTATAAGACCTAATGGTCATACCTATATCTTTAAATATGTTATGAACATATTAAATCAATTACAAATAAAACCAAGCTTGATTGAAAACAAGTTAAGACACCAAAAGTGCTTTAAGGAGTCTTAAAAGCACATTTTTGAAAAATTGTCTTGTAAATGAGTTTTGAGTGGCTAAATGTCCATCATTACTCTTAAATATATATGTGTACTATATAGTATCACATTTGGATGTCTATATCGATAGGAAATCAAAAATTTCACTTCATGTGCCTTGTTTTTGTGTGAATAGTGATTTTTATAAGCTAGTTGTAACATATTTATCATAAGTATTAAATTGACAAATAAAGACTAAAGTACCCTTATGTAATAAAGGGGGCCGGTTTTCTTAAGTGTGGTGACTCACCACTCTCTTGTTATTTTGTTAAGTAAATAAGATGACTAACTAGGGTACTATTTGCTTTATAAGAACAAATATCTTCAAAAAAGCAAAGTTTATCTCATTCTCTCATTTCTTCTCATTTCACACGGTTCTCCACTCTTCTTCAACCTCTCTTCTTCTTGTTCTCTCACGGTAATACTCACCACCACATTAAACTCAAGCTTTGACCTCTTGTAAAATCTAGCTCACTTGTCCAAATCAAAAACAAACACCACCAATCTCTCCTCTCATCAAGCTCTTCATTCCTATCTTCCAAAACTTCAAGAGCCCCATTTCGGTGCCATGGATTCCACCATTGAAGGAGCTTGAGCTTGTGTTTCTACATATTATTGATCTCCTTTGCTTCTAGGTAAGGAATCTCAAAGAAAAATCAAGTTTCTTCCATGTTTTTACCTTGACTGAAAATGCACATAATGGTGCTCCTTGTGTGACTTTGTTCTAGCTTCATTCCAACCTTTCATGGACTAGGTGGAGTCCCTCTTCATAGATATTCAAACTCTCTTCAAAGATCAGGTAAACAAATACATTAATGTTTTTGAAACAATGTAAAATTAGGGTTACAATGAGATGAAGCTTAAAGCTTGAATACTCATTATGATGTTTGTATATTGTTTAGAACTTGGCAAGGAATCAAATACCTTACCGGGTTTTATAAGGAAACAAGAAAGAAGTTTGTGTGGAAAAGAGGTAAAATATACGTAACCTAATGTGGTTTTAATGCCTTAGTAGAAAAGAGTTAATAATGTGCTTGTTAAAACTACCTAAAGAGCTAATGGTACATGACTTAGGAAAAATGTTCTCAAGGAGACTAGTAAAAGGACATATGTCTTGTTGGTTGTATTTGCAGGTCAAAGGCTTATATTTGTGGAAATTCAGTGTTTAAGGTTTTAAGCAATTTAAGGGCCTAAGAGCCATGCTATTTAAGGGCCTAAGTGCCAAGCAATTTAAGTTATGCACTATATTGTGATGTAGTGTAAATTTGGTGCAGTCTAGTGGGGGATGGTGTCTTGATGGATTTAGGTGTTCTGAGTGTTTAATGGTGAAAACTATGAGCTTTGGAATGATGATGTGCTAAGAGAACCCATGGCAAAATTTGTAAAATGTATAAGGAGTTTAAGTGCTTGAAGAACTTGGGTGAACTAGGAATTTTTTTGGGAATGAGTAAATGTTTCACTAAGGAAGAAAACGTGCATTAAGGTGTTCTAAGTGCTACAAGGATTTAGGCATTATCTTGGAAGTTCTAGAAATCAAATGAGTGTTTCTAGGGTGTGTCAAAGTCTTGGAGAAGTTTATATAAGGTTTAGGTAATGATTGATGAATAAGGAGAGAATGATGTTAGGTAAGGTTTGAGAAAGGAATTCAAGAAGTTGTGAAAAAGAGATTTGGTTAGTAAGAGGAGATGCCTGGGAGATGATGTTATGAAAGTGAGGAAGCATTTTTGTAGTGTAGTGGTCATTTAAGGTGAAACAAGACTTGGAAGTGAAGTTCTGGCCCGTCGAACTACCGTCCGAACTTGGACGTTGGACGTGCTCTGTGTACGCGTAGGTTTTCTGATCTTCGACTGATGTCCGAACTACCGTCCGAACATGGGAAGTTCGGACACACCTATTTTATCTCTGGTTTGGCTTCGAACGGCGTCCGAACTGGGGAAGTTCGGAAGTTCACCAGTTTGCACCCTTAGAGTCTCGAACGGTGTCCGAACTTGAGAAGTCGGACACAAGTTCGGACAAGGTGCTGTTTTGACCAAAGAGGGTGTTTAAGGTATGGAAATGATGTGTAATGATGGGATTGATGGTTAATGATGTTATGAGGTTGTAAGGACATGTTAAGTGAGTTATAATGATGACTGAAGGGGTGAAAGGTGTTGTGGTACAATGTGAAAGTAAAAGAAGATAAATGTGAAGTTATTTAATTAATTATGGGGTTAATCATGGTTATTCGATATTACACAAACCTGTTACCCCCAATGTAATGAAAACAACTGAATGTTACCAGTTGTCGAGAATGGTAATGTTCGAGGAACGTAAATGGACATGACAGAGTGGACTCCGGTGACAGGTATGGTTTTCTTGCAACCTGTGTCCTACCGGATTACACCGGCTGTATGCCAATGTGTTTTTATGAGTGTTGCCACCTTGTAAGATAAAAACATGTAATGAGTTTATAGTAAGTCTTGATGGTGGCGCTTTTAATCTCCGATACCGTTTAACCTCAAATAAGTGTTAAACCTTAGCTAACTAGAACCAGGAACACATGAGAGATCGGTATTCGGGGTTAACGACCCAAACCTTGGGAACGTTCTAACCACGGCTATGTGTGAGTTAGTTGGATATTGTTGTTGTATGCAAGCGTGTGAACCTCCCTTGTGTGCTTAACTCGGTTATGATACCGTATGGTGTGTGGATGTGGTAGGCTCCATAATGGATCTCTAACTACTTATTTATAAGTATATATGTACTAATGGGGGGTGAGGAGTCCGGTCATGTTCCGGCCACGCGTGTGAGGATGGGGGTCGTTGTCATTCCAGGTTCGACCCTCTTGTATGTAAGATTGAGTTCCTTTCCCGGTCTTCAATCTCCCACAAGCTTACTCCAAAGCTTCCTATTCTGACTTATGATTGGTTTAGGGGGAACATATGTTGTGTGGTGTGTGTCGGGCCTCCAAACCCAAACCATCTAACTTAAGTTACTCGTCCGACTATTAGGACGGTAATGAGTGTTGTGTTGATTGTATAACGAGCTTACCATGAGGGTGACACCATTCTCTAGGCTCACCAGTGAATTAACTATGTTTGGGTCGGTTCCTAAGAGGACCGTTCCCGTTACGTTATGTGATGTTGTGTAATGCAATTCCTATTGCGATGTTATCATGTGTACGTCGAAACGTGAAAAGTGTTGTTATGTTTTGTTATGTGAAGAATGTGATATGTTGTAAGATATGGAGTGTGTGGATCATGGAAATGAATCCCAGTTTGTGACAAGAGGCGTTTAAGGATAACCGATTTAAGGGTAAGAGTCGTCTATTAAGGAAGTAGCTCCATTAGAGGAGGAACACTCTAGGGACATGAATACCATGAGTGACTTGTCAAGTAAGGATGTTTATTATCTGTTGTTGAGCCCATTGTGGCGAAATGTTTTGTGTTGTGTGTTTACAGTTGCATGCATGATTTAAATATAATCAATCGCATGCTAAGACGACAATTAGTTGTGCGTGGCCCGGTAGCATGTGGGCTGCGGGATTACCATACCAGCAAAGGTGCTGAGCCCCTTGGGGCCACCCTTTTCTTCTCTTCTTATTTCAGGTACGAAGAGCTGGAAGCCGTTCGAGAGTAGGACGGGGTAGTCGTTGTACATGGGTAATCTTTTAAGTTGTACATGCACAGTAGGTGTAGTAAGACCGAGATTGTTATCGGCATCAGTTTTTGAATACTCGGTACAGTTGGAACGTGTGTGTATAATAATGTTGGAAATTGAATGAGGATGTTTTTTTTATAGTTGCTCGGGAATCTGGTCCATCAGACTGATACAACATAATGTATTAGCCTTGTTAGCCACGTGGGTGGTTAACGGCGTGTAACACCATTGGGTTATGTAATGTGATGAGTTGAGTTTCCGCTGCAATGTGTTGTTAAGTGTATGGTTATAGTTGGGGTGTTACAAAAAGGGTCGAAGCAATTGCTTGTCATGCCGCTGCCCGCTGATGCTAAGACAGTAGTCAAGTTCCTAAAGAAGCAAATCTTCACCAGGTTGGGTGTGCCTAGAGCGATCATCAGCGATGGAGGCTCACATTTCTGCAACAAGGCCTTTGAATCTTTAATGACCAAGTATGAAGTGACCCATAAGGTAGCATTACCTTATCATCCACAAACCAATGGTCAAGCAGAAGTGAGCAATCGTGAGCTTAAATGGATTCTGCAGAAAACTGTTATTGCTTCGAGAAACGATTGGTCAGTCAAGCTGGACGACGCCTTTTGGGCCTATCGTACTGCATTTAAGACCCCTATATGGGTGTCTCCATTCAAGCTTGTATATGGGAAAGCCTATCATCTCCCAGTAGAGCTCGAACATAAAGCATATTGGGCATTGAAAGCCCTAAATTTTGACTTACATGCTGCAGGAGAGAAAAGGAAATTTCAGCTGTCTGAACTAGAAGAACTAAGGGAACAAGCTTATGAAAGCTCCAGAATTTATAAAGAGCGCACAAAAAGAATCCACGATCAAATGATACAGAAGAGAGAATTTAAATGGGGATCTGGTGTTGCTCTACAATTCTAGGCTACGTCTTTTTCCTGGAAAGTTGAAATCCCATTGGGCAGGTCCATTTAAGGTTGTGGGGATCACTTCCTATGGTGCCTACGAGCTGGAAAACAAGTCAGGAGAGGTATTCAAAGTGAATGGTGCTCGACTGAAGAAGTACCTAGGCGCTACCTTTTCTCAGCCTCCTACACCGGGTGTATCCTTGATTGAAAGTTCTTATTCCATTACTTCTTTCTGCTATCTATACTGCAGCACCTCCTCCAAAATCATCAAAGAAAGCCGCGCTCGCAATGGTATTTCAGACTGAAGAAAGCTATTGCTAGCTGCTGTGGCGGCCCTCCTTGATACTACCTACGAAGTCTAGCCAAGACTTTAACCGGGCAGCTTGGTTGGAGGCAACCCACGGTTTGTATCTCTTTTCGCTTTCTTGGTTAGTTGTTTATTTTACTCTTTTGTTTTTTTTTATATATTTTTTTTGGTGTGTTAACAAATGTTGTGCATATTGCAAGAGCTTGGCTCTTATTTTTTACTAATGGTTTTGTCTGTTTCCACTTGAGTTCTTCTGGCCTTGCAGATTCGAAAACTCTCAATTAGCTAAATTTGTGCTTGGCTGAACTCAAGTGTGGGGGAATCGTGAAGCATTACTCCTTAAAAGATCAGGGACCAATTATTACACCCTCACTCTTGGCTTCTGTATTTTGAGTGCTTAATTTGATCTTGCCTGATTTACTGCTTATCTGTGTTTAATTAGTTAGCCTTTAACAAGTCTAATGTGATATTTTTGGTGATTTACAGTTTTAATATGTTACATTATAAATTATTTTATATAAAAAGGAGATTTTCAACGTGTCGGACTTGCGTCCGCACAGCCCACCCGGACAGTATAAAGCCCCCATGTCCGCATAACGGACGCTCATACGGACAGAATTGTGTATACCGCTTCTATACTCCCACTCCCATCACGTCCGCATACGGATAGCTTCACGGACGCAACCAACATCAATGTCCGCAAACGGACACAAGCGTGGACGCTTGCAAACAGTCACGTCCGTGTACCGGACGCCCACACGGACGCAACCAACAGCCATGTCCATTAACGGACTCATACACAGACGGTTGCAAACTAATCACGTCCGTAAAACGGACGCTCACACGGACGTGAGAATTGGGTGCCCCGTTTTCTTCTTTCTTTTTTTCTCTTTTCTCCCTTTCTTCTTCTTTTCTCCATTTCTCCTCCAACCTGACGCTCACACTCCCATCTTCCTCACCGTCGCTACCACCACGAACACCACACCAGCAAGCGTCGGCGACCACCGCACTAGTATCTGCCCCGCCTCAGCCGTACCCAGCCTATTCACCCCCACCGAAATCCACCGCAAACAAGCGCCGCAGGTTTTTCTTTATTTCTGAAAAAAAAAATCGATTATAGACGAACTTGTTAAATTTAAATGGTAGGTTGAATAGATTTGGCTGTTAGTTGTGGGTTAGGAGTAGGTAATCTGCGAAATTTGTGTGTAGAATTGTGAAATTTGTGTGATTTGGGGCGAATTTAGTTCACCGCGTTCCGAATTAGGATTATTGAGCGTATGGACTTGCGTCCGCACAGCCCACCCGGGACACAAGTCCAGATATGTTGAATTTCTGCAAAAATTTTGAAAATTATTTCTGGCTTTGAACCTTAATGGTGTTGTTATTTAAGCTTAGTATTATGATTGTTAAAGCCCTCAATTTCCTTGCTCGTAAGCGATAAAGAACTTTTGAGAATACGAATTGCTATGGGCTCGTTTCGTCAGTTTGTGTGTTCCTTTGTCTTTCAACATTGCATCCTTTATTATTGAACTTTATTTTCCTGTTTGACAACAATAAATATATGGCCTCGTACTAGAGGAGGTGGGGTTACACGCTCGGGGTCCTCTACGCGAGCCCCACACCCGGATGATACATCAGCTGCGCCCCCTCCACTGCCCTCTCCACTACGTGAGGACGGTTTTATCTTCGCCGCAGCCCGTACCTAGTTCGACCAGGGCGGGAAATTCATTATGGAGAGGCGCATATCAGCAGAGGTGATTAGCGTCATAGAGATATAGCCTGTCTTTGAGAGCTTCGGGATCGCCGTAGTACTGAGGATGGGTGAAGGCCTTTTCTCTCCTGACCTAGTCTGGGAGTTCTACGCGAACGCCCAGGTGCACGATACTCAGAATGTCATCATTTCTTACGTGCGCCACCACCCAGTTGAGATCACTCCCACCGCATTCAGTACCATTTTTATGCTTCCAGATAATGAGGAAGCCCATGTAGATATGGTGAGGAGCTACTTAGGACCACTAGGACTAGATGGGTCCAGAAGATCGGTCAGACCTCCAGACATAGGGGAGAGGAGAGTAAGGGTGTCATCCCCTACACTAGCCTCACATCACTCATGCAGAGGCTGGTAGCCGAGATCCTCAGCCATCAGATCCGGCCTCGTGCTGGAAATGATGTTACTGACGAGGATTGCATGCTGATCAACTACCTCCTAGCACCGCCTCTCCCTCAACAGCGACAGCTCTCCATCCTGTACATCATGTTCTGTCAGCTGCACAAGGTGATCACGTACCTGAGATCAAAGAAGAATAAGATCACACCCATCTTTCCCTTCTTCATCCACCACCACCTCGCCTGTGCGCTACCTGATGACGTATTCACCGGAGTCGACGTGCGAGAGGGCGAGAGCCCTATCTCTTTACAGACTATGAAGAGATGGGGCTTCAAGCGCTTAGAGGACGGGCGCTGGGTACGTGGCAGCTCTAGCCTGGGGGCTACTGCTTCGTCCTCGACTTCGGGCTCTGCACCGGTGGCCACTACTACCATGCAGCCACCTACTCATCCAGTCATGAGCATTCCAGCAGAGCTGCAGACCATGATGGATACCATCCTACAGCAGCAGCAGATAATGCAGCAGCAAGTCGGTGATGTCCAGCAGAGACAGGAGCAGATGGCAGGGCATATTGACGAGATACGCCAGGCACAGACCACGCTCTGAGACCACAGGATCGGATTATCCAGCGCATGGAGCGAAGTGACGAGGTTCAGAGCACGACAACTCTACTTATCCAGCAGCTCATGGACCGCATGGATCAGAGACCACCCCCGGGACCATCACAATGATCCTCTATTGTTGTTTTTATTTCGGTTGTTATTTATTTTAGTTTGTACTCTTTTATTGTTTTTAGCTTTATTTTATTTTATTTGAAAGGGTAAATTGTGTCGTAAACCGTACGGACTAACTTGCAGTTGTTTAAATGTTAAACTTCTATTCTATTTTCTCTAATGCTCTGTTGTGCAGCCTCTTCTATTTTTCTTTCACTCAACACTTATGCACTCGAGGGGAGGTATAGCATGACAAATAAACCTCTACCGCACATGAACTTACGATATTGCTGGAACATTGGGGAGTACTCTTTTTACATTTTTTTATCTGTCCATGCTTGCAAATGTTCTACGTTATAATGCATGCTTACTCGGGGTTCGATTTCCACGCAATGCGGACATTGCTCTTCTCAAGTATGGGGGGAAATTAAGAGTAGAAAATCAATCTGAATATACAAGTTGGGTTTAAATGTCACACTTGTCTTTATTTGTCTACTTGCTTTAGAGAAAATCACTTCTTCAAACAGATTTAGAAAGCAAGGCATGTTGACTACCTCAAGAATCCTTCTGCTTTAGGTTGTTTGTATATCTATTTTATTCAAAATTAATCTATTTTCACAAAATTTGATGGATTAGTTGATTATGGAAACTGAATTAGTTTAGCTTGGGATTTTTGGAAATGATTTGAAAGTTTGGAATGAAAAGGATATGGCAAGGTACTCCTGATCAAACAAAAAATTTTCCGAACAAAAGCAAGCCTCGTCTATCCGGTTATTAAGTCTTAAGGGTGCCTTAACACCTATCTACCTAAGGTCTCGGGATCTGGGATAGTTGGCCCAACACCGTTACATGGATAGAGAGAAAAGTCTGGGTTACGGAATAACTCTATAATTCGCAATAATTCGTTTGTTTATATATATCTCTTGAAAAAGAATGTTCTTGCATGCGAAAAATAGATTGCAGTTTAAATTTTGCATTTGATCATGAGTGCGTGGTGTTGAAAGGTATTGCGGAATAAGGCATTATTTCACACCCCTTGACATCCAAAGGCCAGAGGAAAGGAATAGTGGAAGATCCCAAGTTAATCTACTTCCAGAATTTGTATTCTGACTTCTCCATGCTTTTAAAATCCTTCTTTTTCATTGATTTCGAAAACCTACATCCAGAAGCAGAATTATTCTTTTGATCGTCATCATTGCTTGCTTTCTGTCTGCATCTGTTTAACCCTGAGTTTCAATGCTACAACCTGGAAGATAGTTTTATTCTCTATTTTGCTTGAGGACAAGCAAAAGATAAGTGTGGGGGAATTTGATGCACTGATTATTGATCTATCTTTTGAGTGCTTTAAACCCTTGTTTTCCATATCTTTTACTTAGATTTATGCATTAACCTTCTTGTTTCCATGTTATTTTGCCTTAGGACGTGATTAGGAAGGAGTTCAAGCTTTTTGAACAAAAAGAGGAAAATTTACACATGTCCGGGTATTGGTCCGTATGGGCAGACACGGACAGGTCCAGATCGAATTCACCTTTAACCCTGTCCTAATACACGGACACATACGCGGACATCCCCTTTGATCCATGTCCGTATACGGATGCCCATGCGGACGTGTGCAAAATCTCACCAGGACAACGCTGTCCGTAAGCGGACAGAAACGCGGACAAGTACAGATCTCACCAGGACAACCCTGTCCGTACGCGGACAGAAACGCGGACAAGTACAGATCTCACCAGGACAACCCTGTCCGTATGCGGACAGAAACGCGGACAAGTATAAATCTCGTCAGGACACCCCTGTCCGTATACGGACATAAACGCGGACAAGACAACACCGAAAGTAAAATCTGCAAATTGCTGTCGATGAGGTTAAACGCCGAAAGTTTCCACTGATCTAAATTATGCACTCCCCTAATCGTCTGTCTACGCCGAAAGTTTGTCTCCACTACATTCTCCAGCTAATTTCTCACGTTTGTCTTTGCTTTTCCCTCCTATAAATACCACACACTTCATCTATCTTAAGACACATCTGATCATCGATCATTCCTCTTCCTCCATCCTTCACTCCATCTATTCTCTGGTCATTTACACAACACCTCTCCCATACTCCATCTTCATTCACCTACACATATTCAAACACCAACACACACCACTACGACCGCATTTTCACTCCGATTTCTCCACAAATTATCACCCACATTACTTCGCACACACGCCACACAAAACTCACGTCCGGATTTGCGTCCAACCTAGACCTACCCGGACACCTCACGTCTGGATTTGTGTCCGAGCCAAACCCATCCGGACGTCTCACAAACATTTCCAGAAATTCTATTTTCACTTCATTTCCATCAAATTCACTTCATTGTCGCCAATTCCAACCTCCAAATCAGCATAGCGCAAGGACAAAGGGCGGAGCAAGCAAGAGGATCTTCGTAACAGATGATTTCTCCTAACTCTCTCTTATTTGTGCTTTCAATTACTATGTCTAGCTTAGAGGATTTACTCTGGGGGAAGGGATGTTGTAATTAGTTAAACTCTGCATTATTTTACTGCTTATTTAAGACTATTTGGATTGCTCAGGTTAATGTTTTTAAGTGCTTTTAATAAACATCATGAATTTATTATAAGCCTTCGAATCATGTTATGATCAGACAAGGTGATTAGCATTGACGGTCCTATTAACCTGTTGCCTGTGGTAATTGCAATCAAATAGATTACATTAGAAGTTAGGTGCTTTAGTCCGGTCCAAACTAGACTAGTAGTTCTGAGCGATAAAACCATCTAGATATACCCATTAATTCTAGATTAGAGCTACGCGTCTTGTCTAGATGAGCTACCTGGAATTAGGACTTAATATAGAATAGATGATTGAGAATTACAAGCCGATCCAAGTCTCCGTTAATGTAGTAGGATATGCAGAATCTAGCTAGTGAAACAACTCCCTGAACCTAGAGTCCCGTTCATACTTCCTATCTATCGCTTTAATTTATCTGCTATTTGTTTTCTCGTCTGTTATTGATTCCAAACCAAAACAACCCCTCTTTCGTTACCCATTGCCTATGGCTAGACTTAGTTTCTTCAAGTCCCGCAGATTGATACCTGGTTGCTTCTTAATTACTATACTACTGTGACTGGGATTTTTGTAACCCGATGGTCTGTTGATCTATTATTTTCTAGGATTATTTCTTGGCTTTTAATATATCAATAATTGTTTGCAAGTGTCATATAATGTCTCCTCCGGTTCATAAACAAAATGTGTTGATCTCTCCAATCAATTGTCTCGTTCTACTTGTTGGGTAGTACTTAGCAATGAATTTCTGCCCCATTAGTGCCCAAGTATGGATTAACCTCGAAAGTAAACTCCTATACCATCTTGATGCAGCGTCCGATAGAGAATGAGGGAAGAGCTCCGAGTGAATCCTCTCATTAACCGTACCAGCTTTGCCGAAGGAGTTGTAGAAATCAAGGAATAGACTTAGGTGATTGTGAGCCTCATCGTGATTTGCTCTACTGGATTTTCCTAAGTCCTGGACAGCAGTGATGAAGTGTGTCTTGAAAACCCACTGTTCGGACTCTTGAGGTGTCAACTCCGGAAGGACTATGGTTGAAGGTCTCCCTTCAATGTCTGGCTGGTTGTAGTCTTTGAGGCTCGTTGGTGTGGGTGCCCATTATCCTCTATTATTGGTGGTTCTTGTTCCGCCTTGGTTACAGGGTCCAAGTTGCTTCTGACTCTCCTCAAAGTACGCAAGCTCGCTCGGATCTCGGACTAACAAGCGAAGAGCCTCTAGCTTGAGTGCTTGGCATACACAAGGAAAAACAGAAGGTACCTTGCAAACACGAATTTTGATCTACTAAAAACTACGAAATTAATCCTATAAATTAATAAATCAAAAGCTTACGGGTCGCTAAATAAATCCCGGTCACTGTAGTAAAACGTGTTTAATACGTAACCAGGTATCAAACCAGGGGACTATATGGACTAATCTAATTCTAGAAAAAGCTGTAAATCGGGGGGAAATTATCGATCAATAAAATTAAGAACAAGAAATAAGTAACTGATAATAATATAACGAAAGCGGAACTCCGGGTTCAGGTGGTCTTTCCTAGTTAAGTCATGTTGTTCTATAACCAGTTGATTAGGGAATAGGGTTCAGAAAATTCTAACAAGTTTTTAAATGACTAAATCCTAGGCAAATACAACTCCCCTGCATAGAACGCGATAAATCAAATCATGAATCTATCACAACAAACGCAGAAGGATTAAGCGCAAGAATTTAAATTGCATCTGAAGGTTAAACTCATCAATCAGATAAAGCTTTCCACAAACTAACAGATTATAATGAGCTATCTATCAATCACCGATCAGATCTTGACAGATTTCACAAAGCTAAAAATAAAGTAGCAAATTTCATTGATAGCGCAAACAAGATTTACAATCTGAAACAAACCCAAGATAATCTCATATCAACCGATAATAAATCTGTAAAACCCTAACTATTTACAACCACCATTCCCCATTGTTTATTCCCTTAGCCGAGCATAACAACAGAAGAAACAATAATAGAAGAAGGTGAAGAAATCATCTCTAAGTTAATCTGAAGATCTGCAAGGAGTCAGGTTGAACGGCCTGGTGAAATCGGAGCAGAAATTCTCTTCCTGATGATATAGGGCTGCACAGCGTTCGTGTCTGAAATATCTCTGCACGTCTCTGATTTCTCAATGATCTTTGCCCTCGTGAACGCTTCTTGAAGTAGAGATTTGGTACGCAAAATGCACACGTCCGGCTCAACCGTTCGGGTAGGAGAGCCGGACGTGAGATAGAGTTGTCAGGCGAGTTTTTCTGGTTTATGAGACGTCTGGACCACCTGTCCGGGTCAGTTGGCCGGATGCGTGGGCTGGACGGTTGTATATTAAGAATTCTCGGTGCTGCAATCATGGTCTTAGACGACGTGAGCATGTGTCCGGGTCACAGAGTCGGACAGAAGAGTCGGACATGTGATAGATTCGATTGACAGCATTCTGGATATGTCTGAACTTCCGTCCAGGTCACTTAGCCGGACAGGAACAACGCATCCGGGTCCCTTAGCCGGACGGAGATCCGGACGTGTGTAAAAAATTCATTTTTGAGGTGTCCGGTACACCCTCCGGACCATAGGGTCGAACGTAAGTCCGGACATGTAAATATTTGTGCTCCGATTTGTTCTGAAACTTTGATAGAGTCCAGATTCTTCGTTTGAGCTACGATTTGTTCCTTGTTTACGGCGTTGGAAAGCTCTCGAAGATATCTATGCATTCTCATAATTATTTTCTGCTTTAAACATATAGATTGGCATCAGTTCTTGCCCAAAGTGTAACACCCCTACCGCTAATCACATCATTAACTCCTAATTGTCTCGCACATCATTACATCCGCAGTGGAAAATTCAAATACAACGGTAGGTGAAACAATGTCGTTAGCCACCCACGTGACTAACAAAGCCTAAATTAAAACAGTCACAGTCTGATGGACCAGAATTCCCAAGTACTTATACAATACAATCTCATTCCATTTCTAAATTGAATCATATACAATCCATACCGAGTCTATCACAAACTATTGCCGACAACAGATTCAGTCTTACCCTACTAACAATTTCAAATGTAATTAAAATAACTACCCATGCTACAGCAGTCCGTGTCCTACTCTCAAACGATGGTCAGCTCCAGTGTACCTGAAAAGTAATGGGTGGCCCTAAAAGGGCTCAGCACATTTGCTGGCACGGTAATCGTGCAACCCGCATACTACCGGGCCACATACAAATAATTGTCGTCTAAGCATGCGGTTGATTTTATTTAAATCATAACATGAATGCTTTAAACACACAACATGCTCGCATCAACAAGTATTCGTACAAGGGAATACAAACAACAAGGTTCGAATATCAAGTTCGTTTGATTATAATACCTTGTTCATTAGGCCTTGAGAATCTCCATCTCAAGTGAAGCCTCATTCACATTAATTGATAACTTATCCATCTTAGTCGGATAGTTTTTACTTGTTTTCTTAGATCTATAGACACCCTCTTGGCTCGATCTCGTTTTCTTGATTGTTCCACTCTTGAATAATTCTTAAGTCAAGCCTCTTAGACCTCCGGTTGAGACACATATAGATCTCACTACCGGGCTTAACGGTACTAGTCTTACTTCCTCCGTTCAGAACCTACCGAGTCTAGCATGGTAGGAAGGTTCAACTAGAAACCAGAACCACTCTCTTGATTCCTCTTTCTTATATCCCATAATACCCAGCTTATCTCTTTAGACGGATAAGCTCTGCCAGTCTTACTCCAACAAGCACCACTATGTGGCTCACAGCCCTACCGGGCACCACTATGTGGCTCACGACCCTTGACAAGGAGTTCGACCATGAAATTTGAAACAATCTCTCTCTCTTGTTTCCTCTCTTCATACACTTGTAACTCACGTTCCCCTAACCCACTCTCAGGGTCAGTAATCATATATATTAGTTAGAAGCATCTCTTTTGATGCCACCTCACAATCTTAGGGAGTTTTCCTAAGTCATTGTATTCTCCGATTTAAGGGTCGCCCCTACACTTCCAATACTTAGTTTTGGTTGTTTTCTCATGTTGGGTTGAATCCTCATATATAGGTCGACTAACAATTAAGAGGGAGTTTAATAGCCCCGCATATCTCTTTTCTCGTTTCAAGTAAGTTCATAAGGTTGAATTATCATTGTTCTCTAGTTGAGAGTTCTTATGTGTTTTCCACGTTTAATTATATCGTGGGTCAACTCACTCTATGAGTCCCTAATCAAAATGGTATTCTATTGTGAGTCAGTCTACAATACTCAGTTAGATCACGAACTCAAACAAGGATGGTTAGTTCACACAGCAGGCATCGAGATATACATAAAATGCAGTAAACGTTTTTGTGCATCTATCTTATTAGGTTGGTGCAAGTAAATAGCACACAAGCCGAGTGTAACTCGGTAGGACACAGATTGCAAGAAAACCATACTGTTCACCAAGAAATTACTCTAGCGTGTCATCTCACGCTCCTCAGATAATTCTCGAATAACTAGTAACATTACAAGTGTTTCTATTAACGTCAAGACAATACGGTATTTTACGACTAGTATGCCCGTATTTAACCCTGTTGCCCCTTTAACCTTAACTTTATTTATGTGATCATGAGTTCTTAACTTTCACACTCAATCTCATACTCATTTAGTCATTCAGTGATCATAACATGTCACCAAACAAGTCCTTACAATCATATAATGATAATACGAAACAATCCCCTTCATTTAATTCCATTTACTAAGTCACGAGGGGAATTTTGGTGTGGTCTGGGACCTTGTCCGGTCCTAAACTCCCGAACCAGACCAAAGTTGTAACTCTCGGGACAAATTCTATTATGGTCCGGGACCTTGCACTTATCTTAAGTCTCGGACCAGAAGTCTAGTCTTATTCTCGGTTGGTTTAATGGGGTGGTCCGGGACTTCTTCCTGGTCCTAAGTCCCAGACCATTCTCAGTTTGCACTCTCGGTCTGTTTTTCATTGTGGTCTGGGACTACCTACAAGGAGTAGGTCTTGGACCCTGCTACACTCTGTAACAATTTGACAGTTTTACTTGCTATTTTAATCGTCATTCTTACTCATTTCTTTTCTAGTCTTTCCACATGTATCCTAACATGTTCTAACGCCATAATAACACTCCAATCCTTCCTAATCTATTGATCACACTCATCACTTAATCCTTGATCAATTAGACAATTTCCATTCTCATTTTCTGCACTTGCAACTTAGTTTCTGGGTTCTAAGGTGGACTTTTGCTCACCATATTACTAACTCAATTGTTTTGACCATTCCAAATCCTTCATAGTCATCTTCATCTCTATTATCCAAGTCCACTCATTACTATCAAAGTTCTACAACTTAGTTCATATCTAGCAATCCAAGACACTCCTACATCATTTTTACTACACATTTTTGCACAACTCTGTTCAATCCTCCAACTAACTTTTAGGGTGATTAACTAACCATATTAATCCCTATTAACTCCTAGTTAACCTTAGGTTCTTCAAACTCAGAACATCACCTAAGACACTTGGTTTCTACAGAAATTTTGCCATAACTTCTTTACTACACTAGCTTATCCAAATTTCCATTGCCTTCATCACATAATCCAAAACATTCCTAATTCACAAAATTTTGTCTTCCTAATCAATTCCAACTAACAAAATCTTAAGTGGATTATACCAGCACACAATTTCATCCAGATTTCACCAATCACATTATAATGCAATAATCTTAAATTACTTGGCTCCAAGGCCTTAAATCAAACAGCAATTCACCATTGCATTGTGCATAATCACAATTCCCTCTTATATCAACCAAACATTTTCCAACATATTTCTTTGGTTCATCTTTTAATTACCCATCCCAATATCTAAAGCATTAAGGATAGACATTAAGGTAGGCTATTTTCCTTAAGCTCTCAAGTTCCTCTTTTCACTTCTCTTCCTCTATTCTCTTGATTGAAACTGGCTAAGGGGGGCAATGTAATTGTCAAACTCTAAACCAATACCCACATAAGGCTAATGAGGACTAAGTAAAGCACTTAGGCTCATGGAATAATACTAGAACACAAGAGAAGGTGCTTAAAGCACTAAATTAGGGCATTACCTTTGAAATCCTAGAATAGATTTTCAGTCTTGAATCAAAGGAGGGTTCCAACTACACTCTTGAGGCTTGAACAAAAGCTAACACAAAGAAGGAAGGAGTGCAATTTAAACGCTGGAACCGGCCATGGAAGAGGAAGAAAGAAAAACTGGAAATCAAGAGATTTTTGGCATTTCTTACCTTAAACCAACAATGGGAATGGTTTGGCTTGAGAAAAATCTGGGTTCCTCTTCAAATGGAGCTCTACCCATGGAAGTCAACTTCAAGCTTTGGGGATTTTGAAAGGTACAAAAGATAGCCCTTGATGAGACTAAGAAGAATATGTGTTTAGTTTTTTATTTGAAGCTTTGTAAGGGCTTGAACATTGGAGAGAATGCAAGAGCTGGAAGAGGGGCTCCAAAAATCGCCATGGGAGGAGAATAAGAGGGAGCTCGCGCTGGGGAGGAAAGAAGGGGGGAGGAAATCGGCAGGATAGAGGAGAGAGAGGGAGTGGGTAAGTTTTTATTTGCTTTTCACTTTTTACTTTTTACTTTTTACTCTCTCACTCTCTTTCTCTTTCTCACATATTATGTAATTAGCTGAAAGAGATATTCTATTTCTTTTAAGGGGCCAGTTTTTGTAGGACATCTTGGGGTCTTCATTTACCCATTGACCATGTCAAGTCAACATAAGTCCATATGAGCTTAAACTGTACTATTCATCATTAAGCCACATGAATTTTTGATTTTTTGTAAATCCTTGGAATTAGGCTCTTAATGTGGTTTGTTATATTCCCCTAATCCATTAGAGTATATTTAAGCCTTTAAACCCATCCAAATTCTCTTTACAAGACAATTTCACTAAAATGCGCTCTAAAGAGCTTTAAAGCACATGTTGTGTTCTAGCTAATTTATAAGTTGATTTTTCTTTGGGAATTGTTTTATCTTGTTCCCATCATTAATATTAGCTGTAGGAATCCCCTTTTAGGCCTTATTTAAGGTCACCTAAATTCCAAGGGTCCTTTGAGCACGTTTTTACGTTTTGTGCCTTTTTAAACGTTTTCTCTTTTCTTTTGGTTTTACTTTCTTCACCAATGTTCTTTAGGCATCATTAGGCCTCTAAATATCATATTAGAATAATTAATCACCATATTTAAGTCAGGGGTATTTCACAAAGTAAGAATCATGAAAAGTATAGGATAAGTGTGAGAAAGCGCTTAAAAAGATTGCATAAAATAAGAATTTAGCACCTATAAAATCATATCAATATCACACTTATCAAATCACCCCACACTTAGCTTTTTTATTGTCCCCAAGCAAAACTCTCAAGCATAAGTATAGCCAAGCTAATGGAACTCAACAGAAAAGGTAGAGCACAAAAGAAAGGGATTACTAGCTTTATCAATCAAGGGAGAAATTCAAATTATTCAAATAATTCATTCTTTTCAGAAAACATGAAGTCATTCGAAGCTACAAATGAGAAAAAAAACCATAAAAGCCTAGCCCTTAACCTTGAGCCAATCCACCTTCTTCCTTCACCAACCACAGAAACGACAAGGGGCATGAAGTAAGATCATATTCCATCATACCTTTCAATGCCACATACTCTTGATCCATAAGAGAAAATAATCTATATTCAGCACAACATTTGCATAAATATCTTAATTAAAGCGCTTTCAATTTCTTTCACCACAGACTTTTCTCTCCACCCATGTAGCGGCTTTGGGTCAACTATCCCATTTCATGAGGACCTTAGGTAGCTAGGTGATAAAGCACCCTAAATGACTTAATAACCAAGTAGACGAGGCCTGATTGGATCAGAGTAAAATTAGCATGCTTAAGATTAGCTGTAGCAGAAATATGTGTTACTATACTTCTACCTAGGCAGTGTACCTATCATTTTGCGGGATAGTGAATTGAGTGGGGGTTGTCGATCTCAGGGACCTCGTTCAATTAATTGACAATTTATTTACTAACTAAGAAACTAAACTAAGAAAACAGGAAACGTCACTTTTTTTCAAGTTTGTTTAATTTAATAAAAAAGAAAGACTAACACAAAATAATAAAACAGTTGAGAAGGGAAGAAATGGTATCAAGCCAAACAAGACACATGGAGCATCCGGCCGCTTCTAGCCGGATGGAAGTAGGAATACATAAAGCATCCGGCCGTCTCCGGCCGGACGAAAGTAGGACTTAGGAAAGGCAAAATGTAGTATGGCCGGCCGTCTATGGTCGACCAAAGATGTTAGGGAAGGGCAAAACCGTACTTATGCATGTAAAATACAGGCTGGCAACATGAGTCCAGGCCCAAAAAACTCTATAAATAGGAGTGTACCCTCATGAAATAAGACACGTAACATTTGGCAATCAGACTTAAACTTGATTCTAACAAAAGGCTCTCTCTCACTTCCCCTTACGAGATTCTGTGATCAAGACCAGGTAACGTAGGATAGTAAATCAGATCGAACTAGATTAGGATAAGTACTCCGTTTCAATTGGCGCCGTTTGTGGGAAACGAACAGCAAGAAGCAACCACGAGACCACATAGAAGCAGGGAAGTGATCTATGACGATTCGTAGTGGAAATCCTGAAATGACTAATGATATTTTTTGCAGGATCTGAATACCGAAAATGGCTCCAAGATCTAAGAACATACCGAAGAACACTACCGAGGATAACAATCGTGTTGAAGAGGAAATGAGTTCGGAGATGCCAGAAGCCATCTCCAAGAAAGATCTCAAGGATATGCTGAAGCGACTAGTCAGATCGATTGACGAGAAGATTGTGGAGGGAAACGAGACTCTGCAACAGGAATTAATGCAAAGAGATGAGGAATATCAGAAGAAGTGGGACGAAATGACCGAGGCTATAGAGCAGCTGAGAAACAAGGACTCCAGAGGCAGTAATGGTGAAGAAAGTAAAGATCGGAAGCACAATTCAGTCGTTAGTGAGGAAGAAATTGAAGAGGACGACCAGATAGACATGAGCCTGTACCCCTTCTCGGAGAGGATAAGGAAAGCAAAACTCCCGCCGCATTTCGTTGCTCCGGCGATTGAGAAATATGATGGGACAGGAGATCCCGCCCATCATATTAAGAAATTCATGTTTGCCATGAATACTCAAGGGATCAGCTCCCTTGCTCTCTGCAATTTATTCCCAGGAACACTTTCAAAGAGAGCATTAGGATGGATCTCCACAAGGCCGCCGCAGTCCATCACCAGCTTCAAGCAACTGACCGAGGAGTTTCAACAATACTTCGCTGCGAGCAAGAGGGTTATAAAAGAGACAATAGAGTTGATGGACGTCAAGCAGCAAAAGGGGGAAACTGTGAAGGAGTACAGTGAACGCTTCCATAAGAAGGTCGTAGAAATTGATGATATCGATGAGAAGATCTTGATTAAAGCCTTTGGTAACGGCTTGGCTCAGCCTCGGCTTGCTGGAAAAATCGCAACAAAAGCACCAAAAACTTATGGGGAATTAGCTGAAATGATCCATGATTTTTTGAAATCTGAGATAGCAGAAAACAAGGCTAAGGAGCTAGCAGATAGCTTCAAAAGTGCAGCAGCGCCAGAAAAGAATAAGGGGCATGGAGGAAATGCCGGAAGAGGGGGGTCAAGATACAAACCATATTATTACAAGTCGACCGCTGGATCTTCCTCTCAGGGGGCAAGGACCATTATCTACATCGACCCAGGGAAATATGCTGCCGCGGTAAGAGAAGGATACCTTCCTCAGCTGAGAAAGTCGCCGCAAGGAGAAATTCCAGTTGCATTCTGCGAATACTATGGAAACCGCAGCCACCGGACTGTAAACTGTGCTACCCTGGCCAAAGAGCTTCGAATCATTGAGGAAAACAAGAAGAAGGGAAAGCAATCAGCAGGAACACAAAGGCAATACGGCGGTCAGCAGGGCGGCACCCAGAATGCACCACGAGAACGGCAGGAGGAGGAAGTTCACCCCAGGCTTGACCCTGGCAAATCGGTGGGTATGATAATAGGTCTGTAAGGAAGGAAAGTAAAAGTTATTTCTCTTTTCATTAAGACAACAGGATTTCTTAGGAAGTGAGGCTGGTCATAGGTTGTCTTCCTAAAAATCGAGCATATAGGAATGAATTGTCAAGTATCGCACTACAAAATAAGAAGAATAGAATTTTCATTTTTTGCATTTTTTTCACAGCAAACCCCCCTCCCAAAAAAAGGGCTAACAAAATTTTCTCTAAGAAAACTCACAGGACTTTTTTCGGAGGTAGGACCACTAACCCCTAATGAAAGAAAAAGGCACATTCTTCAAGTGCATCAGGAACTCTCGGAGAGGAAGAGCGCCAAAAAAGAAAGTTTTCCTCCAATTTTCTTCTCCGACAAAGATGAAAATGGAGTGCTATATCCACACAATGATCCACTTGTCATTAGTGCACAGGTAAACGATCGAATGATGGAGGGAATCCTGATTGATAGTGGAGCCGGAGCGAATGTCATATCAGCCAAAGCGGTTAAAAGGTTGGAGGTGCCTGAGGACCGGATCAAACCTTATTCGGCGGTTCTAGGAGGATTCGTAGGAGGAGTCTCTACCACATCCTCCGGCAGTATAGATTTTACAATGACCCTGGGTCAAGGGAGTGAAAGGAGAACGGAGAAACTCACAACTTTTATTATGACAGGTCTGTCCGGATATAACATGTATCTTGGAAGGCCAGGATTCATTGCTTTCAAAGCCATACACAGCACTCATCACCTGAAATTGAAATATTTAACCACAAACGAGAAGGTGGTTACGATAAGGGGAAGCCAAAAGATGGCCCGAATGTGTGAAGTCCGCATCATGGACAGTCTTTCTAGCGAAGAGATGGTCAAAACTGTAGGATCACAAAAGGAGTTTAGGGGAAAACTACCTTCTTCCCCGGAGCCAAGTCAAGAAAAGGAAGGATGTCAAACAACTCAAGCCCCCCCCCAAAGAGGTACATTTAAAATCTGACCCTTCTAAATTTTTTAAAATAGGAACTGTGTTTGACAGTGGAGAGCAAACTCACTTAATGAGGTTCTGGAAAAAAGAAGGACAACATTCGCTTGGAGCACGGACGAAATGCCTGGAATAGACCCAAGCGTTATCCGGCATGAGCTCAGGGTAGACCCAAAACATCCGACAGTCAGGCAAAGGAAAAGGGTAATAGGGGAAGAAAGAGATTTGGCTGCACGAACCGAGGTCCAAAAGCTCCTCAAGGCAGGATTCATCAGGGAGGTAGCATACCCACGATGGCTAGCTAACGTTGTCATGGTAAAAAAAGCAAACGGAAAGTGGAGAATGTGTGTGGATTTCACTGATTTAAATAAAGCATGTCCTAAAGATTTCTATCCCCTACCATCAATAGATAGATTGGTGGTTTCAACTGCTCAAAGCTCTGTGTTAAGTTTTTTAGATGCATTCTCCGGCTATAATCAGATAAAGATGAAAGAAGAAGATTCGGAAAAAACATCCTTTATTACTTCAGCCGAACATTCTGTTACAAAGTAATGCCCTTTGGTCTGAAGAATGTAGGGGCTACCTTTCAGCGAATGATCGACAAAGTATTTTATCAACAACTTGCCGAAATGTGGAAGCTTATGTTGACGATATAGTCGTAAAAAGCCCATCAAAAGAGCAACACATGAAAGATTTAGAGGAAACATTCGATACTTTGGACAAGTACCAAATCAAGCTAAATCCGGAGAAGTGTGTATTTGGTGTGACTAAAGGAAGGTTTCTAGGCTTCATTGTTGGACAGAGAGGTATCGAAGTCGATCCGGAAAAAAGTCAAGCAATTCTCAACCTTTCTCCTCCGAAAAATATCAAGGATGTCCAAGCCCTGAATGGGAGACTCACAGCGTTAAGTAGGTTTTGTTCCAAGCTTCAGGAAAAGTCAATCCCGTTTTTCAATATTCTAGGGAAGAACAGCAAATTCCAATGGGGACAGGAATGTATAGATGTGTTCGAAAAAATCAAGGAGATGCTTCAGGATCTACCTAAACTGGGTGTGCCGGCCCCTGGCCAAGACCTCTATCTTTATTTGTCCGCAACAGATTGGGCAGTTGCAGCTGTCTTGATCATGGAGGAGAAAAGGGAGGTACCAGTTTACTACACCGGCAAAATTTTAAGCCCAGCTGAAGACGGTATACTAATATAGAGAAAATCTTGTTCGCATTGGTTGTGGCATCAAGGAAATTACGGCCCTACTATCAGTCACATTGGATCTTTGTCAGGACCAATTGGCCTCTCAAGCAGATAGCGAACAATCCAAATGCTTCCGGTCGGATGGTGAGCTGGACAGTAGAGCTAACACAATATGAAATTCACTTCTTGCCCAGAACAGCGATTAAAGCCCAAGCCTTGGCAGACTTCATAACAGAAGCAAACTTTGCAAAAGAAGAGAAACAACTCTAGAATCCATATGTCATCTTGGTTGACGGAGCCCGATGCAAAAGTGGGGCAGGAGCTGGAATAGTAGTGCAAGCGCAGGATGGACAAAGCTTGAAATACGCCTTCCGGCTAGATTTTGACGTTACCAACAACGAAGCTGAATACGAAGCCCTTATCCAGGGTTTGGAGGTGGCTACTGCCCTAGGGGCAACAGGTTCCATAGGAAGATACCCTCTCTATTTTTTCCTTCCTATAAAATCCTGTTGAAAATAAAGCTTATAAAATTTAACTTTTCTCAAAATTAGAGGTATACTCAGATTCTATGTTGGTAGCAAGACAAAACGACAACATCTATGAAGTCAAAGAGGAAAAGCTGTGGAGGTACTTGCTCAAAGTCCAGGAGCTAAAAGCAAATTTCCAAAGATGTGAGCTAAAACATCTTCCTCGTGAGGAGAATGTCGAGGCTGATGCCTTGGCAAAATTGGCAGTATGGCTGAAAAAGTACCCAATGAAATATGGCTAGAAGTCAAAACTGCGTCAAGCATAGATAAGGCTAAAGTGTTTGCAGTAGAATCTAGTAACAAGACAGAATCTTGGATGACTCCAATCATGGATTACATACGACAGGGAAAGTTGCTGGAAGAAGAAAAGGAGGCCAGGATAATAAAAAGACGGGCCGCATCCTTTTTCATTGAGAATAGCCAACTGTATAAGCGATCTTTTGTAAGGCCAGCACTGAAATGTGTTACCATGAGCAGAACTAATAAAAGAGGTACATGATGGGCTCTGTGGAAACCACCAAGGAGAAAGAACCACAATGCATAAAATCTTGAGGCTTGGATTCTTTTGGCCAAAAATGATGGAACATTGCAAAGAATATATACAAAAGTGTCTCAAGTGTCAAGAACACAGAAACAAAATACACAATCCTCCGGCGGAACGAAAATCTATCCTCTGCCCAATCCCCTTTGCTATGTGGGGATTAGATATTATGGGACCATTCCCAGAAGCTTCACCAGGGAGGTTCAAATTCATATACGTCGCCATCGACTATTTCACAAAGTGGGTCGAGGCAATGCCCACCATCTCCATCACAGCTAGAAAATCACAGGAATTCATCTGGAAATATGTGGTGTGCAGGTTTGGCATATCAAAGGCAATAATAACCGATAACGGAACACAATTCAATTGCGAGAGCTTCCGGGAATTCTATGAAGAATGGAAGATCGACTTAAGGTTTGCATCAGTGGCGCACCCTCAGGCAAATGGGCAAGTCGAGAATGTGAATGGTCAGATAGTAAAAGCAATAAAGAAAAAACTCGATGAAAGAAAGGGAAAGTGGGCAGAGCTGTTACCCCAGGTCCTCTGGTCATACGGAACAACAGAAAGGGGGTCGACAGAAGAAACACCCTACAGGCTAACATATGGTTTAGAGGCTGTCATTCCGGCGGAAATTGTGGTACCATCAATAAGGTGGGAATCATATGACGAAGAAGTCAACAATCAGGGAATACAGGACCATCTAGACCTCCTCGAGGAAACTAGGGTGGCCACAGCAATAAGGATGGCGAAAGATAAATCCAAGGTAGAACGATATTTCAACCAAAGGATAAAAGAGCGAAGTTTTGCCCCAGGAGAGTTGGTTCTCCAAGAAGTTAAGCAGCCTAAGAAGCTAGAGCCCCAATGGGAAGGACCGTACATCATACACCAAAGGACGAGACGAGCTTCATACCGCCTAAAAAATGGTGAAGGGTACGAATTGCCGCATTCTTGGCATGGAGAATGTCTGAAAAAATTCTATGTGTAAAGTCTATGATTCTTTAATAAAGAGGTATTATTTTTTGAAAAAGAGCAAAAGTAAGCACCTGCCAACGAGCCGCAGGCTATCATGCCTTGAAAGTAAGCACCGGCCAACGAGCCGCAGGCTATCATGCCTTGAAAGTAAGCACCGGCCAACGAGCCGCAGGCTATCATGCCTTAAAAAAATACCGGCCAACGAGCCGCAGGCTATCATACCTTGAAAGAAAAATCTGGCCAGACGGCCATACTTTGAAAGAAAAGGATTCGGCTACTAAAAAAAAAGTTCATTCAATAAGCCGCAAGCTTCTTGTGTTGTAAGGGCAAACACTTAACTGACATGACTTGCATAAGGTGACCATATGTGCACCATTCAAAAAAGGGGGAGAATACCACAGTAATAAACAAATTGGCTAAAAAAAAGAGAGGCAAAAACACAATAAGAAACCAGCGACTCCGGCAGACAAATTAACAAAGATGGTGAAAAGTATAACTTATATTCCTCCCAAGAGTGGGGTAAAAACAATTACAAAATTGCAATCATTACAAAAGATTCGGCAAACACAAAAGATACATGCCGAAAGAAAAACCCCTCTAAAAATAAAAGAAACTCCTATTCTATTTTTTCTGCAGCTAATCTATCACCACTACCAGCCACGCTTTCAGAAGAATTGGATCTCCTAGAAATACGCTGCACCCCTCCGGCGGATGGCTGGATGTTGCTTCCAGCCGGAAGAAAGGAGGCTTGGCCAGCGCCAAAGCATGTCTCTCCAGGACTGCAGTAGAATCTCTCGAGCTCTGAGAAGAAGTTAGACTTCTGGGCGACAGCTTTAAACTCTAGCCTGTTGTACAGATCATTGTCCAGTAACTCTTCTTTCTCAAGAAAGTACTCCGAAATAATCTGCTGGCAGATGTCGACTATCCTGCGGCACTGAGAAGTGAAGGATTCCTTAAGATGAGCATTAATTGTACCTTGCTTCTGTATCTCCTCCTGAGATTGCCGTGAAAACAATGAGCTTGGCTACCTGGGACTCAAGGGTCAGGACCTGGGCTCGATATTTGTCGTGCTGAGCATTGGCTAGAGACAGCTCCTCTTTAGCGCTAATTACCCGACCATTCAGCTGCTTGACATGCTTCAAAAGATTGGTAAAGCTCAAGCCTGTCCGGAACACAAGAAAAGTAAGAAATAGAGGGAGTAAAAGGAAGAAATAAAAACAAAATTGAGATCTGAAGGTTTACCTTGGTTCGATGACTCGGCATTCTCAACCCGGAGATGAGACATGGCTTCCTCCAAGCCTTTCACTCTCTCTTCCAGCCTGGTTTTCTCATCTGACAAGGCAATTCTTTCCGAAGCAAGGGTCTTCTTCTCCTCTTCTAAGATAGAGCAATCCCGAAGCAGAGATTGCTTTTCTTATTCAAAAGAAGTCCTTGACTGCTCTTCCAGCGCGGCCTTTTCCTCCGCTGAACAGTGAAGCTCCTGAATGAGTTTTCCCTTCTCCTCTACAAGGGCCTCGTTTTCTCGTTTAAGCGCCTGCTTCTCCAGATCAAGCGCCTCGACCTCCAGCTTAAAAGAATTCCTCTCTGCATAGAAAAAAGCCTTGTCGGCCTGGAGGGAATTTACCTCGTTCCGATGAGCAGAGCGCACCTGATCCAGCAAAACGTCTAAGTCAGAGAAAGCCCGAGCCAGCTTATCTTTCCCAGAAACAAGATGGTTTCGTACCTCTATCAAAGTATTGTCAGCTTCTAGGATCCGGCTTTTTAAGGAAAAATTTTCTTCTCGGAGTTTCTTCAGTTGTAACTCATATTCGTCACGCTGACGGACGCATTCCTGCCGAGACAGCTGCAGATCCTTGTTTATTGCCTCAGTCCTCTCCTTCACCTTGAGATCGATCTCATAGTGAATCTGGTCAATATAAGCATCATGAGAAGAGCGGCTCTGCTTTAGCTCCTCTTGAGCATTATTGGCTCGGCTATCCTCATAGCGGAGCCTGGACTGCAGGTTGTCGAAGTGAACCTCAGCACTTTGGGCCATGGACATCACCTAAAAACAACACAGTTCACAAAATTAAGAAAAAAGCAAAACAAATCAGGAAAGAAACACAAAGAAAGATATTTAAAAGGAGTATACGCCAACCTGAAAGATGCCCCCCCACATCAAGTCAAGCACATCACTTATTGGGAGGGAATGCCGCATGATGGCATCTGCCCCCCCCCCCCCCATCTCCCATCCGCAACCTTTGTTTAGTAGCAGTAACGGTTGCTGGAGGAGCAAAGATCCCATCTGGATGACCGGATCTCTTTATTGTCTCCTTCCAAACGGAGGAATACTTGGCAGATTCGCAAGATATCAAAGGAAGGGGGTGCCCACGATGGTAAAACCATCCTTCCTTTTGGGAGGGACCGGTAAAGGACTCCTGAGCAGGAGGAGGAGAGAAGAAGAAGAAGAAGAAGAAGAAGAAGAAGAAGAAGAAGCCATGATGTCTTCTCTCTGCTTGCTCCGAAGCTCAGGGTCTTCGGGTACCTGCCGATACTCTGTTGCTCTTTCCCATGCCGCATCCTTGGCCGCGGCAACATCAATGGAGAATGAGGCTGAGGCCTCAGGGTTGTCAAAGGTTTGTTCCTCTCCTGATGTCCCTGGTTGTGGAGCCTTTGGCTTTGATGTGGTTTTCTTCTTTAGTCTTTGCTTAACAGGAACAGAGACTGCCGAAGTAATAAAAATGGACGTAATTTCATTACCAGAAGGTTCAAGTACGTACAAAGCCGGAGACAGAAGGGCACTGTAAAAAGCATAGAAGAAAAAAGAAGGAGGGATTGATCAAAAACCTTGTTCGGCCGAAAGATCGGTGTAGAGTCCTGTGGCCTCCAAGGTATTCTCTTGAGTAGGATCTGAAAAAAAGTAACCCGACAAGTCAGGAAACTGTTCACAAATCGGGGTCGGATGACCAGACTCCCGCTCTGGGCGAGAACCAAGGTCTAGACCCGAACCAGGGGTGAGGGGAAGAAAGACACGACGCCCAGACTCGGGGCTCACGTGCCATGTACCTGGCAATCCGGTGTCAGCACGTTCGGGGGATTCCAACCTTTTCTTTTTCTTCGAATGACCAGCTCGGTCATCTCTGGCTTCTTGCCTGGAGCGCTTCGTGCGAGGGGCAGCATCTCCCAAGAGTTTCTCGGCCGCATCAACAGCCGCATTCATTGTATCATAATAATCGACCTTTTCGTCCCCACTCTTAAAGGTGACGAAGTTCCAGCTATAGAACGGACCGATCTTCTCCCCCTTCTGGAAGAAATCTGCATTCAAACCACCAAAGCAATAAGGAAACCAATGGAAAAGCAAAACTAGTACTAATAATCATACACTTCCTGTGGTAGGTCTTCAGTGAAGATAGGCGTGCATTTGAGAAAAACACCTCAACAGTCGGTGGTTTGCGATTTTGTGCCCTCAGAATCTTCGAAATAGGCAGCTCGGCCGGAGGAGTAGGGGGACAAATCAGCTGACCTTTGGCGACTTCGGCACAGTATGGGACACCCAGGCAGCGGCCGGACGGAGGAATGATGACAAACCACCGTGAACTCCACTCATGAACCTTCTTGTAATCCAAAAGGGAGTATCCGGCCTTCGCAATAAGGGTTAGGCTGTCAGGATCAACCCTAACCGTGAAGAATCGGGCAAAATCCGTACCCTCCGGCCGAATCTTGTTTTCTTCACAAAGAGAGACGAAGGTGTGGAGATGCGAAATAGCTTTCGGGTGTAATGGGCAAGGGAGCAGCAACGACGGAGCAAAAAGCCCAAGACAAAAGGGTGTGGAGGTATGGTCAGGCCGGAACGGAAAAAATCGGCGTAAACCACATATCCAAGGCCAAAGTCGTCGTAGGGGTGAGACTCGGGGGATGGTAGGTAAATCTGGGTACCAAGTGGGGCTTCGACACCCCTGAGACAATCACAAAGGGAGGAGAAATCAAGAGAGGAAGGAGAGGGCTGGCGCCCAGACAAAAAGGGCTTCGAAGATTTCAGGTACGTGGGGCGAAAGCCATTAGGGGAGCGAGAGCCCTGAATCGCCTCGGTAGCAGGCGGAAAATTCGCAGCAAGCTTACTCTTTTTTGCAGCGGAGGTAGACATTGGTAAGATTATCACAGGATCGAAGGGCAACGGCAGCAAAAGGAAACACAGAGCACGACAACAGGGCGGTGAAAGAAGAAAATAGTCAAGGCAAGAGGGCAGAGGAGGAAAGAGAAAGAAGCTCAAAAAGCTCGGACTTTAAGGAAAGTTTTCTCCCGCTCAAATAAATAGTATATATATATATATATGAGCAAACAAAAAAAACCTTCTTGCAGGAAAAAAGAGAAGACCACACGCTTCCTAAAGACGGTTCCGATGATTAGTCAGAGGAAGGACCCTACGTATTCTACACTAAAAACAAGCGGAAAAATTCAAAAAAAGCGATATAGAACAGGTTCGATTCACGAGCTTCGCACATGGCCAATAAGAAGTTCTTTCTCTCCTAGTATGAAGAAAAAGAACTTGTGGGACTGGGATAAGGAAAAGACGAAGCACAGGCAGGCCAAAGAACCTCAGAGTTGGCCGCAGTCGCAAAATTTTTCGCCAAAGCACAAGACACAGATGTTATATTTTCTTCACCAAAAATTCAGAAAGATAGAACTTGTGGGACTGATGAGAAGGGAAGAAATGGTATCAAGCCAAACAAGACACATGGAGCATCTGGCCGCTTCTAGCCGGTTGGAAGTAGGAATACATAAAGCATCCGGCCGTCTCCAGCCGGACGAAAGTAGGACTTAGGCAAGGCAAAATGTAGTATGGCCGGCCGTCTGTGGTCGACCAAAGATGTTAGGGAAGGGCAAAACCGTACTTATGCATGTAAAATACAGGCTGGCAACATGAGTCCAGGCCCAAGAAACTCTATAAATAGGAGTGTACCCTCATGAAATAAGACACATAACATTTGGCAATCAGACTTAAACTTGATTCTAACAAAAGGCTCAAAAGGCTCTCTCTCACTTCCCCTTACGAGATTCTATGATCAAGACCAGGTAACGTAGGATAGTAAATCAGATCGAACTAGATTAGGATAAGTACTCCGTTTCAACAGTAAAATAAACTAAACAAATAAATAAAGAGTAAAACTCTAAATAAAAGCAAGCACCCCGGATTGTTCTGCAAACCTTCACTGCTAATTTATTAATAAACTCTTCCCTAATTCTGCAATAAACTCAGAAACTATAATTAATTCGTCTACGGCTAAGTCTAACAAATCCTAACCAGTTGCTAGAACTAGCAGCAGACTAATGCTCTAATTCGGACACAACTAATCGCATAAAAAACAGTTTCTATTTGAGACCGATTAATCTATAGGCGGGATCACGCTTCTAGTCATTAATCAGGCTTAATTCCCATGTCTTGTTATCAATCTCAGCTCTCGCGTGTTGATTGAAAACTACAAATATTGCTTTAATAATTAGCTAGAGAATTAAAGCACATGAAGAACTAAAATTAAACTATTGCAATAATGAATTCGTGAAAAGATTACAAATAAATATAAAGATCCTGTTTGCTACCCCAATCCGGGGAGCTAGTCTAACTACTCAAAACATAAATATAGAAATAACTAAAATAATAACGAACGACATTAAACGAAATAAAAGATAGGGCAGAGAAAACTCCAGTTAGCAAGTTTGACTCTGGCTCCCCGCTCTGACTTCGTCTTCATGCCGGTGTAACAATGGTGATATATGGTATGTGAGTGGTGTGGTGGTCTGGTGGTTAATGGTGGGGTGGTTTGGTACGGTGGTGATGGTGGTGATGTGGTACGGTGGTGGTGTTGAAGAGAATCAAACAGAGGCATCAGCCCCGTTCTCTGGTGAGGTGTCCTTTCTCAAAATCCTCGCTTCTTCTTTTATACGCCCCTCTCTATCAAAATGTTTATTTATTTTTTTATCTTATGCATGAATGATGATAAAAAAAAGAATAAGATTATGTGTTGTATTGATGAATATTATAATAATGGTAACGATTGATGGTGAGAGTGATTCATTCCCGGGTGCAGCACGTGAATCATTATTTACTTGGATAAAATATTAAAGGGAAAATTACATCGCCCACCCATGACGTTTGGTGAAATTACACACCCCACCCATGAGGTTTCAAAAATTACTTTGCCCACCCATGTGGTTTCCATAATTTTACATTCAGCAACTTTTCTAATATTTGATCAACTTAAAAGATGGTTAAATGATATCCAAATTTGATGAAACTTCACATGGACGATATTAAAATGTTATATTTTGGTAAAACGTGAAATCCAACGTTTTTTAAGCTCATATATGATCCGTGGGACCCGAAGAACGTGTCTCATGTTTCATTGTGTCCCACAGGTCATATATGACCTTAAAAAACTTTGGATTTGGCATTGAACAAAAATATAACACGTTAGCATCGTCCATGTAAAGTTTCATCAATTTTGAACAACATTTAACCATCTTTTAAGTTGATCAAATATTAGAAAAGTTGTTGAATGTAAAATTGTGGAAACCACATGGGTGGGCAAAGTAATTTTTGAAACCTCGTGGGTGGGGTGTGTAATTTCGCCAAACGTCATGGGTGGGCGATGTAATTTTTCCAATATTAAATCATGATCTCCCTCCGGTATAGATTATATACGGCACTGATATTTTTACCAAGTCAAAGGTGGCGCCCATAATTCAGTCGAACTTCATTTTCTTTTTCCTATGTTTCCCCTGTCCGGCCGAGACTTTATACCGTCCGGATCCGGACGTTAATCTGGACACAAGTAATTGAAATACCCCAAACCTAAGTATGTTAAGTAAACATCAAATCATGATGTAGTAGGGCTAAAATATGCCTTAGAAAGATTGGTAGACAATTTAACCAAGGAAAACACAAGAAAGTGCTTAAAGGCAATCAGGGCAAAAACGTGCTCTAAGCTTGGAGAGACTTGGGTGAGTACCCAAATATCATGATAAGACCTTAGTAATATCTAATGGTCATTTTAAATCAATTAGCAAAGAAAACCAAGCTTGAAAACAAGTTAAAACACAAAATGGCTTTAAGAAGTCTTAAAGCACATTTTTGAGAAATTGTCTTAGAATTGAGTTTTGAGTGGCTAAATGTCCATCATTACTCTTTAATCAACATGTGTACTAATTAGTATCACATTAGGAGGTCTAAATCAATGGGAAATCAAAAATTTCCCGATTATGTGCCTTGTTTAGTGAATAGTAACTATTTAGTGCTAGTTTTGACTTAAGTCAACCTTAATTAGCTAAATGGCCAAACAAGGCCTTATGTATGTTAAATACTAAGGGGGGACGGTTTTAAGGTGATGAGTCACCTTAGGCTTCATCAAATAAGAAAAAAGAGGAAATAAAGAGGAAAAAGACTATTTACCTTTTAAAAGCAAAATATCTTCTTATACCTTCTCTCTATCCTCTCTTCTTCATTTCACACCTTCACCAACGTTTTATTCCTCCCCTCTCTGCTCTAAAACCGTTCTTTATCCAGCCATGGCACCTCCATCTTCATTTGCTCACCAAATACTCATTTTAGCTCCAAATCAAAAAGTGAGCATAGATTACTCTTAGTTAGAGCAAGCTCTTTCATTCTATCTTTTCAAATCTTTAAAAGCTCAATTTTGGGGCCATGGAGAAACTCCATTGAAGGGGGAAAATCAAGTTTGAAGAGCTCATTTGGTTCTTCATTCATTCAAGGTAAGGAAAGTGAAAGAAAAATCAACTTTCCTCCATTTTTCATATATGGCCGAAAATTTGCCTCTTAAGATGGCTTGTTTTACTCTTGTTCTAGCTTGATTCTATTCTCCAAAGACATGAGGAGGTCTTGCCTTGCTTCATTATGAAAGCCATTCCAAAATTTAAAGGTAAACACACACTTTTAAGCTTTAAAACACATTTTTAACCTAGGAATGATTCCTTAAGGTTAGTGTATTATTTAGCACTCATGAGAGTCAATGTATATTGATTAGAACATTGGCAAGGAAATCTAAGTGGGTGGCCAAAAACTAAGCAAGGAAACCCAAGGAGAAAAGTGTGAGGAGAAGCTCGGAAAAAAAAACAAGGTAAAATGCTTACCTAATGGTGGTTTAAGTTTTAAGGGATGAGTTTAGGTGGATACCAATGTGGCTTAGAGCTTACATTGTGTATTGGGTTATATAACCTAAGAAAAAAGAACTTAAATAAGCTTGTGAACTTGTGACTAAGGAGCAAATGAGGAAAAAGAGATAGTTTAAGAACATCAAGGTGAATTATAAGAAGCATTTTATTTCAATGGGAGCTTTGTTGTGTGTATTCGCAGGTTGAAGGCAATATATGTGGAAATTCAGTGTTTAAGTTTATGTCATTTAAGGGCCTAAGAGCCATGTCATTTAAGAGCCTTAGTGCTATGCAATTTAAGATTATTGCAATATATTGAGTTTGTTGAGAATGAGTTGGTTTGGGTGATGAGATATGATGAGAAAGAACTTGATGTGTGTGAGATGGTTGAATGAGGAAAACAATGCAGTTGGGCATGATAAGATGCTAGAGAAGCTATGGCAAATTTGAGTAGAAAACAAAGTGTTTAAGTGGTAGTGGTGAGTTAATATGCCCTAGGGTTTACCAGGGAGCATGAAAAGAAAAATTGGGTGGAAATGAGTTAACTAAGGAGTTCTTGAGGTTTAGAGTGACCTAGAGATGTCTAGGAGGAATTAGAGGATTGGCGAGTGTACTAAACACACCAAAATCATGATATGAGGAATGTAAGACTTGTGCATAAATGTTAAGGAAAGGTGTATAATGCCTTAAGGAGATTTAGGTATGAACTAGAGAGTAAGACAATGAGAGTTTTGAGAACCTTGTGTAAGTGTGATGATGTTAGTGGTGGACTAGTAAGGTTTAGTTGAATGGTAAAGTGTGGACTTGGGTGATGGAAGTGAAAATGTAGGAGGATTTGTAAATTGTCAAGGAAAAGACTAGGAATGTATAAGAGTGTTGATTATGAGAATGGTGTGTAAGTTGAGTAAAAGAGGTGTAGATGTCTAAGAGGGACTAGGGGATCCAACTGGTTAATTTAAAGCACCAAAACCATAGTGAAGGAATCTAGGAAACTTGTACAAACTTTGAAGGAAAATAAGGTATAATGACTTGTAGGCATGTGCTAGAGTACATATAGCTTTGAGAAGTGTGAGTAAAGCAAATGGGTCGTGCATGATGATGCTTGAGGAGTACTTGAGATAGTTGTGAAGAAACACTTTGGATAGTTGAAGTTTTAGACAAAGTTTACATGTTGGAAATGTAAGGAATTAAGTTATAAGTGTTAAGAGTTTAGTAAGAACTTGAATAATGATCAAGGAATTTAGAGGTGAGTTGATCCATGAGTTAGGAGGATTTTAAGTGCTAAAATGGTGTTGGAACATGTGTTAATACATGGGAAAAGATTAGAAGAAGTTTGGACAAAAGAACAAGTGTGGAAAGAGGTTCAAAACTGTAAAATTTGACAGTTTAAGATGTGGCCCGGGACTTAGTCCTTGGATAAAGTCCCGGACCAGCACTAAAATCAGGCCGAGAATGTACCCAGGGGTTGGTCCGGGACCTTGGGTAAGTACCAAGTCCCGGACCATAGCTAAAATAAGGCCGAGACTAAGGACAGCCATTGGTCCGGGACCTTAGGTCCGGACCATGTCCCGGACCAGGCAAAAATACAAAGAAAGTGTGCTTTTCAAGAGGTAAATGAAGGGGGCTTGTTGGGGAATGTTATTATAAGGTTGTTAAGAGTTGTTTGGTGGAGTTTTAAGGATATTGGAGGTGTGAACAAGTGTGAGGTAAAATGAGAAATAAGTAACATAAGAGGTTAAGCTTAAACTACAATGACTTAGAGGTACTTAGTTGGAAATCATTAGTGATTAAGTAAGCTAGGTTAATTAAAAGTAATTAACCACCCAATTTGGTGAATGTTTTAGGGTTTGAGAATTTGGACTCCGGAGGAGAGTAAGCGACCGAACGACCAACGGTGAACGGTACAGTTCTCTTGTGACCTGCTTGCTAACGAGGTGTCCCTCGGCTTGTGTGCTATTTGTTTTTGTGTGCTCACTAAACAAGATAAAGCATGCAACCGGAATATATTATATTATTGTATGGTTGTGTGATGTTTGAAAACTAACACAACATACCGTGAGAACTTACTAACCAATGTTTAGTAAGAAATTGAGTGAGACTAAGGAACGCCCCTAATGAGGGACGATATGAACCAAAGAGGTTAACCAACAAACATGGTCTTGAGACTATTACTAACTGGAACTTGAGTGAGGAAACCCGGGACCGATCTCCGGTCATGCATGCTAAGGAAAAAGGGGGACGGTATCTGAATCAGATCCGCCCTCCGCTTAAGGACTTGTCTTCGGACTTGTAGCCTAGGGCCGGTTGCCGGCTCAGCTACGCTGGATTCCCGTCCAGGGTAGGTGGCATTAAGATGGTGCGGTGGGATCACCTAAATCCCAGGTTTGGACTTAGGTTACAACCATTCCCCTCCGGGAACGGTTTGTATGCTGAGAATAAGTTAAGATTAAGATAAGTTACAATCATTCCTTTTTAAAGGATGATTTGTATTGTTAAGATTAAGATTAAGTTAAGATTAAGATAAGTTACAATCATTCCTTTTTAAAGGATGATTTGTATTGTTAAGATTAAGATTAAGTTAAGATTAAGATAAGTTGCAATCATTCCTCTTTAGAGGATGGTTTGTATAATTAAGATTAAGATAAGCGACATCCATTCCTTATTAAAGGATGGTTGTTTCTAAGGTTAAGATAAGATTAAGATTAAGGTGAGATAAGGATGGACTAAGGTTAAGAGGGAACATTACTTAAGGAGTTAAATAACTAACTCTCCAATTAAGGGAACGCGTTTAAGTCGTTCATTGTGTGTGAACTTTGATTGTTCATATATGGATTGTTGTTTACAGCATTTACTATTATGTTGTGCATCTAATCAACCTCCATGCTATCGACAATTAGTCGTCGTAGCCACGTTAGCTTGGGGGCCATGAGGGGATCGTACCAGCATTCGTGCTGACCCCCTTTGGGGGCTGTTTTTACTACACAGGTACAACAGGAAGCGGCCGTCGCGAGAGTAAGAAGAGGATACAAGTGTTAAGGGTTAAGAGTGGCCTACGAGTTGTGCATGTACACTCGTATGGCAATTTAAGTTAGTAAGATGTATAGGACGTGAGGGGGTTGTAAGAAGGATATGTAAATGTTTAAGATTGTTGCTCTAATGTTCGGTATATTCTGTAGTCAGACCGTGGCAAGGTCCTGGATTTGTAAAGAATTCCGCTGTGATGTGTTTATATATATACTATTAAGTTGCGAGACCACATTTGGATTGAGTTGGGGTGTTACAAAAAGTGGTATCAGAGCGTAGTTACGCTCTGAAGACAAGAAATACCGAACTTAGGAGAATGTTGAGGTTGAGATTTAGTTATGGGTTAAGGGTTGAGAGATAGAGTGTGAGGTGCATTAGCCAGGACTTCCCGGTGTTTACCGGATATCCATAGTACCTAGGCCCGCCCTCCACATCCCTAACCCTAAATATGTGGAACAAACGCCAGAGAGAAGAAAGCCTTCTCTTACTCGGGGAAACCCGATCTGGCAGTTAGCTAACAGTAAGCAATACGAGAAACAACTTGTTGTACAACAGTTATGGAGAACTGGGAGATTTTAAATGGAGCGCATCAATAGAGGAACAGGCACTACCTATGTAATTCTATCAATAAAGGAACGGTAATTACCGGCAACATGGGTCGACATGCTACGCAGTCGAAATAACCCGCCATACCAATGATAAGGAAAGCACTACGGGTGCAATAGAAAGGAAAAAGGGAAACGACATGAGTACCGGACAGTGGTCCGAAGGAGCATAACAGTATGATAATACAGAGCATGAGGATTGAGATTACTGGAAAGTCCAGTTAAGAACCGGGAACTCCAAACCCCGTACAATGAAAAGGGTTGCAAACCTGCTAGACATAACACGGACAACGGTGGAAACACATATAAATTGTGTACCAAAATAGGACTACGGTGTAGTGCCTAAAGGAGAATCATTACTGAGTAACCACAACAAAATGTGTGGAGACAGGAGCGAGCATTAAGACATAAGAAAATATTAAGGGGTTCTCTCAGAAAGAGGAACGCCCTGATAAATGACAGTACTGTCAAACTACAAGGAAACTGCCGGATGGTCGGTTATCTAAAATAAGAGATTATAGAAGGAGTCCCGAGGACTACCAATTACATGGAAATTAGAAGGGAGTATCACTACAGATGCACCTTGTACCAATGACCCATCCTGCATGGCGCACTTGCTATGGCAAGTGCTACCACGGTTAAGCCACACGGAAAGCCATCATGGCAAGATAGGAGAACGCTACAGTTGTAACACATATTAACACCGGATTGTAAAACCATAAGAACAGGAAAATAAGACCTTGGAAGGCCCGACGGCCTGACCAAAATGAGATAAGGTGACACGCCAGTCAGCCAGGAGTGGAACTTGGACATAATACTAAACCATATAAATATTAGCAACGGTACAACCCACTACAACAACAACCGACAGTACGGTAAGAACACCAACCTCAAACTCTACAAGGAAAACCTAAGAGACCGCTCGGTGATCCGAGCAAAACAATATGTAAGCAATAACATACTAGGAATGTAAAATAAGACACCTTTGAGACCGTTGACATAACGTTTTCTAAAAAGGAGCGGGCATAGTCGAGCCGAACGACTGATGAATGACAGTTAACACTGTTTGTTTAACTCATTAACACCCAAATATGATTGACCATCAACGGGTGGCATAGTCAACGGAAGTTGAACGAAGCGTTGAGATGGAAGTATAAGACGACAGGATGATATCCAACTTGGACACCGTAAGGCAAACGCCTAATACGAACCTAACCTTGATTGCTAAGAGACATAAGTCTAGTAAAATGACAGTATTGTCAAGACATTAAGTAACCTCAGATCACCTGAACAACTTCCATAGCAGGAAGCAGGATGTAACAACTTACCATAAAACCCGATACTACATTTAGTATGTAACCTAATGATTGATGGTGTTCCAAGGGACCAGAAGTTTATGAGGATAACCTACAGATGAGTAAGAACACAAATAATGAACTGAGAAATTAAGCATTAAGAGCCTACGAGCCAAGGATGTTAACCACATCAGAGCCCGAGGCGCAGTAAGTTATAAGAGAGCTTGTTTAAGCCACGAAGGGGCTACAATTTGTAGATATGAACGGTTACCAAACCTATAACTTAGATTGGGAAGATATTACCAAGAAAGGGTACCAATGAGAATATTGAGATAATGCGAAGGACAGGAGCGGAGAACGAACCATGCCTTTTAGGGTGGGGATACCTCTCCTTGTTGTGAGGCCATGAGTGGGAATGAACCCCTCAAAAGGGCTTTCACTTATTAGAGATGAAATACATCTTATTTAGAAAATAGGAACCATGAACCTTGAGATTACCTTAGACTATACCAGTTACACTTGAGTAATAAGGTAGGTTGCAGAGATAGACCCCATATCCGACACCAGGATGTAAGAATTAGTGATCGTCAGAGATAAACACCGTGACTGCACATTATGGCACGTCAATTAATCAATGCTCAGGAGAGCTTGTAATTCAGTGGATGACTTCTTCAATAACCAGTTAAACTACATGGTAGATAACATCACTAAGGATGAAAAAAGCGAAAGAAGTTAGCCTACTTACGAATCTGAGATTGGAACAGAACATCTTCATATCAAGAGCCAACTATTTTACAACACGGTACGACAACCGCCTATACCGGAATGAAAGAACTCCCGGTGTGTTTACACCAAGAAGGGATTGAGTATAAGGTAAGACATTAGAATAAGTGAATAAGAGGTTGCACCATCAATGGGCAACATGGTAAGGGCCAACTACCACGGTAGTAGTGGTCGTGAGTACAATAGTTAGAAAGGTGGATTAAGTCATGGTGCGCGGTAAGGCGACCATTATGAATGAGCCGTCAAATATTGACACTGAGGCAATTAGATTTATGAGTTAAGATTAGCATAAGTAAGAAAATAAGATGGTAGACGAACTGAGCGTTGATGCCAGCAGTCTGGACCTGGTTAGGTAAGATTTCGCAGGAAGCACATACCCATTCCTTAAGGAACTGGAAGTGCATTCCTATAGAATAAAATGAGAAACAAGATAAGAGGCTCTACGGAAAGAGACCTCAGATATTAAGTGACCGAATCAATACGGAATACAGGAAGGAGCTAGAGCATACCATACCCAAGAACACAGTAAATGGACTTCCCTTGATTGACTTCAAGAAGAACAATAAATGTTATTTTGGAACGATGAAAGAGGAGATCGACAACAGAATACTTCATAATTAGCAATAGCTAAACGTGTGACGGACACTGTGAGTTTACTAAAACGAGACGTGGGACGACTGCACCCCACAGGGGCTTGCAGGCCTGACACGCTCATTTATGAGTTAGTTGGGTAAGTAGTAATGTACCAGTAAGGTACCCCATGCATGTGAACGAGTGGTGTAAGGAACACGGGAAGTAGTCGACTCCGTACCACCGACAACGACGCAAGATCAGACAAGAGCAGCTACTACCACAAACAGTCAAAGAGAAGAGCTCAGTTGAACCAGCAACACAGAGGAACTAGAGAACAAATAATTAAGGACTATGAAGTGCGAAGAGCACGGATTGTTAAGTACAGACATTGAATATGCCTTAAGATGTAAGAGATTAAGACTGTAAAGCGCATTATGCACTAAACAGTAGTTTCAGACTAAGAATCATCCTCAGACCAAAGGTCAGTTGGAGAGAACGATTTAGACATTCGAGAAAACACTAAGAGTATGAACATTAGATCTCCAGGGAGACTGGATAGACGGGCTACAACTCATCAAGGCCGTGTATATATAAAGATAACACGTGTCCATTGAGAGACTATATTCCTAAACAGTAAGGATGCAGAAGGATATACAATGCTATTAAAAGCTAAGAACATCAGAGTGGTGCAGCGGAAGCTAGCAGATCACTACCTTTGAGATTAGACCAAACTAAGTTAAGGAAACGGTATAAGTACCGTTAAGAATCCTCGATACAGAGACTAAGTCATTTCTGATCGAATTATAAGTAAGATAGATGACGTGGAAGCTAGAATGCTTGGTAAGAATTAGATATCTTGAATTTATGTTGCGACGCCGATTACGTGGGCGTAATCCATTTTAAGGGGGGTAGAGCGAAAACCGCTTAGCGTATGTTTATGTACTGAGTACATAAACTACGGTGTGCATAGCACAAAATAACTTGAGAATATGTTTTATAAAACATTTTGAGATAAATCATGGTTATTGCACACAGAAGATGTGAATACCATACATATTAAGTACCTATCTTGTTAACTCCGGTGTGAGTACAAGTTAAGAGAATTAAGGAAGAGGATTAAGGAGACTTAAGGAATACGGAATATATGAGGTATAAGTCGATATGAGACTATGTGTGAGATAAGAATAAGATAACATTATGAGATACAATTTGATATGAATATGAGGAAGGAAATTGTAATGTTATGTGGTATGAGACAGTGGAAGTTGGTTTGAGACTGATATAGAATTTAGTAGAGTCTTGAGGTAATTACTAAGAGATGAATTGGGAATGTTTGATGGAATGAGTCCACACTTTGGAGATGTATTGATTATGAGTAGAAGAACTAAAAAGATAGAAAATTGGACATGAGTGAATTATTTGGATGTTTGAAAATGACGTGGGAGGTGGAACTTGATTTTCTAGGGATCAAGGGAAACCGAACACAAAATGGGGTGGAAGGATAGTTCAACACTGATGCTGATCACATCAGGGTTGGATGATTCCTGAAACTCCCTACCAGTGGTCACAATTAAATCACACTATGGACAGAGGCCTTAGGATAAAATGGAATTGGAGTTGATTGTATTTTTAATTAGAGGAATTATTCCTCACATGACCTCGTAAAAAGGATTACCTTTTTACTGAGTCTCGCCCATGAAGTCGAGGACGCACGAGCCTTTGTCTTCGGACCGGTGACATGGGGAGAGCAGCGTGTTTTGTATTCTGGCCCATGGTGACGAGGACGAATGAGCCATTGTCTACGGACCGGTGACATGGGAGAATACGTTGGAAGTTATGTGAATGTTTTAATCATCAAAAAGGAATAAAAGGAATTTTGAGTGCTACACATGCTTAAGCATGTTGTGTGATATTAAGTATAAGAATATGGTGGATCCAATGATCCAATGAGATTAAGTATACATAAGTATGATCTATATGATCTAAGGAATGAGGTAAGACATGCATTCTAATAAGAAAAGATGCATGGGAACTTTGGGGACAAAGTTCTTTTAAGGGGGGTAGATTGAAATACCCCAAACCTAAGTATGCTAAGTAAACATCAAATCATGATGTAGTAGGGCTAAAATATGCCTTATAAAGATTGGTAGACAATTTAAACCAAGGAAAACACAAGAAAGTGCCTTAAAGGCAATCAGGGCAAAAACGTGCTCTAAGCTTGGAGAGACTTGGGTGAGTACCCAAATATCATGATAAGACCTTAGTAATATTCTAATGGTCATTTTAAATCAATTAGCAAAGAAAACCAAGCTTGAAAACAAGTTAAAACACAAAATGTGCTTTAAGAAGTCTTAAAGCACATTTTTGAGAAATTGTCTTAGAATTGAGTTTTGAGTGGCTAAATGTCCATCATTACTCTTTAATCAACATGTGTACTAATTAGTATCACATTAGGAGGTCTAAATCAATGGGAAATAAAAATTTCCCGATTATGTGCCTTGTTTAGTGAATAGTAACTATTTAGTGCTAGTTTTGACTTAAGTCAACCTTAATTAGCTAAATGGCCAAACAAGGCCTTATGTATGTTAAATACTAAGGGGGGGACGGTTTTAAGGTGATGAGTCACCTTAGGCTTCATCAAATAAGAAAAGAAGAGGAAATAAAGAGGAAAAAGACTATTTACCTTTTAAAAGCAAAATATCTTCTTATACCTTCTCTCTCTCCTCTCTTCTTCATTTCACACCTTCACCAACGTTTTATTCCTCCCCTCTCTGCTCCAAAACCGTTCTTTATCCAGCCATGGCACCTCCATCTTCATTTGCTCACCAAATACTCATTTTAGCTCCAAATCAAAAAGTGAGCATAGATTACTCTTAGTTAGAGCAAGCTCTTTCATTCTATCTTTTCAAATCTTTAAAAGCTCAATTTTGGGGCCATGGAGAAACTCCATTGAAGGGGGAAAATCAAGTTTGAAGAGCTCATTTGGTTCTTCATTCATTCAAGGTAAGGAAAGTGAAAGAAAAATCAACTTTCCTCCATTTTTCATATATGGCCGAAAATTTGCCTCTTAAGATGGCTTGTTTTACTCTTGTTCTAGCTTGATTCTATTCTCCAAAGACATGAGGAGGTCTTGCCTTGCTTCATTATGAAAGCCATTCCAAAATTCAAAGGTAAACACACACTTTTAAGCTTTTAAAACACATTTTTAACCTAGGAATGATTCCTTAAGGTTAGTGTATTATTTAGCACTCATGAGAGTCAATGTATATTGATTAGAACATTGGCAAGGAAATCTAAGTGGGTGGCCAAAAACTAAGCAAGGAAACCCAAGGAGAAAAGTGTGAGGAGAAGCTCGGAAAAAAAAACAAGGTAAAATGCTTACCTAATGGTGGTTTAAGTTTTAAGGGATGAGTTTAGGTGGATACCAATGTGGCTTAGAGCTTACATTGTGTATTGGGTTATATAACCTAAGAAAAAGAACTTAAATAAGCTTGTGAACTTGTGACTAAGGAGCAAATGAGGAAAAAGAGATAGTTTAAGAACATCAAGGTGAATTATAAGAAGCATTTTATTTCAATGGGAGCTTTGTTGTGTGTATTCGCAGGTTGAAGGCAATATATGTGGAAATTCAGTGTTTAAGTTTATGTCATTTAAGGGCCTAAGAGCCATGTCATTTAAGAGCCTTAGTGCTATGCAATTTAAGATTATTGCAATATATTGAGTTTGTTGAGAATGAGTTGGTTTGGGTGATGAGATATGATGAGAAAGAACTTGATGTGTGTGAGATGGTTGAATGAGGAAAACAATGCAGTTGGGCATGATAAGATGCTAGAGAAGCTATGGCAAAATTTGAGTAGAAAACAAAGTGTTTAAGTGGTAGTGGTGAGTTAATATGCCCTAGGGTTTACCAGGGAGCATGAAAAGAAAAATTGGGTGGAAATGAGTTAACTAAGGAGTTCTTGAGGTTTAGAGTGACCTAGAGATGTCTAGGAGGAATTAGAGGATTGGCGAGTGTACTAAACACACCAAAATCATGATATGAGGAATGTAAGACTTGTGCATAAATGTTAAGGAAAGGTGTATAATGCCTTAAGGAGATTTAGGTATGAACTAGAGAGTAAGACAATGAGAGTTTTGAGAACCTTGTGTAAGTGTGATGATGTTAGTGGTGGACTAGTAAGGTTTAGTTGAATGGTAAAGTGTGGACTTGGGTGATGGAAGTGAAAATGTAGGAGGATGTTGTAAATTGTCAAGGAAAAGACTAGGAATGTATAAGAGTGTATGATTATGAGAATGGTGTGTAAGTTGAGTAAAAGAGGTGTAGATGTCTAAGAGGGACTAGGGGATCCAACTGGTTAATTTAAAGCACCAAAACCATAGTGAAGGAATCTAGGAAACTTGTACAAACTTTGAAGGAAAATAAGGTATAATGACTTGTAGGCATGTGCTAGAGTACATATAGCTTTGAGAAGTGTGAGTAAAGCAAATGGGTCGTGCATGATGATGCTTGAGGAGTACTTGAGATAGTTGTGAAGAAACACTTTGGATAGTTGAAGTTTTAGACAAAGTTTACATGTTGGAAATGTAAGGAATTAAGTTATAAGTGTTAAGAGAGTTTAGTAAGAACTTGAATAATGATCAAGGAATTTAGAGGTGAGTTGATCCATGAGTTAGGAGGATTTTAAGTGCTAAAATGGTGTTGGAACATGTGTTAATACATGGGAAAAGATTAGAAGAAGTTTGGACAAAAGAACAAGTGTGGAAAGAGGTTCAAAACTGTAAAATTTGACAGTTTAAGATGTGGCCCGGGACTTAGTCCTTGGATAAAGTCCCGGACCAGCACTAAAATCAGGCCGAGAATGTACCCAGGGGTTGGTCCGGGACCTTGGGTAAGTACCAAGTCCCGGACCATAGCTAAAATAAGGCCGAGACTAAGGACAGCCATTGGTCCGGGACCTTAGGTCCGGACCATGTCCCGGACCAGGCAAAAATACAAAGAAAGTGTGCTTTTCAAGAGGTAAATGAAGGGGGCTTGTTGGGGAATGTTATTATAAGGTTGTTAAGAGTTGTTTGGTGGAGTTTTAAGGATATTGGAGGTGTGAACAAGTGTGAGGTAAAATGAGAAATAAGTAACATAAGAGGTTAAGCTTAAACTACAATGACTTAGAGGTACTTAGTTGGAAATCATTAGTGATTAAGTAAGCTAGGTTAATTAAAAGTAATTAACCACCCAATTTGGTGAATGTTTTAGGGTTTGAGAATTTGGACTCCGGAGGAGAGTAAGCGACCGAACGACCAACGGTGAACGGTACAGTTCTCTTGTGACCTGCTTGCTAACGAGGTGTCCCTCGGCTTGTGTGCTATTTGTTTTTGTGTGCTCACTAAACAAGATAAAGCATGCAACCGGAATATATTATATTTATTGTATGGTTGTGTGATGTTTGAAAACTAACACAACATACCGTGAGAACTTACTAACCAATGTTTAGTAAGAAATTGAGTGAGACTAAGGAACGCCCCTAATGAGGGACGATATGAACCGAAAGAGGTTAACCAACAAACATGGTCTTGAGACTATTACTAACTGGAACTTGAGTGAGGAAACCCGGGACCGATCTCCGGTCATGCATGCTAAGGAAAAAGGGGGACGGTATCTGAATCAGATCCGCCCTCCGCTTAAGGACTTGTCTTCGGACTTGTAGCCTAGGGCCGGTTGCCGGCTCAGCTACGCTGGATTCCCGTCCAGGGTAGGTGGCATTAAGATGGTGCGGTGGGATCACCTAAATCCCAGGTTTGGACTTAGGTTACAACCATTCCCCTCCGGGAACGGTTTGTATGCTGAGAATAAGTTAAGATTAAGATAAGTTACAATCATTCCTTTTTAAAGGATGATTTGTATTGTTAAGATTAAGATTAAGTTAAGATTAAGATAAGTTACAATCATTCCTTTTTAAAGGATGATTTGTATTGTTAAGATTAAGATTAAGTTAAGATTAAGATAAGTTGCAATCATTCCTCTTTAGAGGATGGTTTGTATAATTAAGATTAAGATAAGCGACATCCATTCCTTATTAAAGGATGGTTGTTTCCAAGGTTAAGATAAGATTAAGATTAAGGTGAGATAAGGATGGACTAAGGTTAAGAGGGAACATTACTTAAGGAGTTAAATAACTAACTCTCCAATTAAGGGAACGTGTTAAGTCGTTCATTGTGTGTGAACTTTGATTGTTCATATATAGATTGTTGTTTACAGCATTTACTATTATGTTGTGCATCTAATCAACCTCCATGCTATCGACAATTAGTCGTCGTAGCCACGTTAGCTTGGGGGCCATGAGGGGATCGTACCAGCATTCATGCTGACCCCCTTTGGGGGCTGTTTTTACTACACAGGTACAACAGGAAGCGGCCGTCGCGAGAGTAAGAAGAGGATACAAGTGTTAAGGGTTAAGAGTGGCCTACGAGTTGTGCATGTACACTCGTATGGCAATTTAAGTTAGTAAGATGTATAGGACGTGAGGGGGTTGTAAGAAGGATATGTAAATGTTTAAGATTGTTGCTCTAATGTTCGGTATATTCTGTAGACAGACCGTGGCAAGGTCCTGGATTGTAAAGAATTCCGCTGTGACATGTATGTATATATGCTGTTAAGTTGCGAGACCACAATTGGATTGAGTTGGGGTGTTACAGTATTACTCGGGATTTGTCCGGACATGCACATCCGGACGTATGTCCGGACATGGCCTAAATTCTTCATTTTAACTCTGTTTTACTCTCCGTTTGTTTCGTTAGAATACTCGTGAGAAACTATATGCATTTCCTAGACCTTTCACTGCATTAGACACATAAAATGTATCAGTTCACATCAAAACATAAATCTAAGGAAAAACAATGATAAGTGAGAAATGTGACATGAATTGTTATGAAAATAGGAAGAATTAAAGCCCTAAAAGTATATGTATTTCGCACTTATCATCAGTAGAGTACCTTGCCTTGACCTTTTTTCAACTATTTCAATCCAGTTCATTCCAAGGCTTAAAGCTAAAAGCAAGGTTCAGATGGTGAATATTCTTATTTGTTTCATCATTTCAAGAACAAAAACTTCAATTCAGCAATTAAAAACCAGAAAAAATTCAAAATTTTGTACCCCAAGATCAGCTAACCAACTATACTTCCTCTATGACTTCCTTCCACATTGAGCAATCACAGCAAGACTTTAACAAATGCAAGAGAAAAGAACTCAAAGACACACAAAGGCAAGCTGCGAAGAAGCTTACCCCACCCCACACTTAGAGTGAAGCAACGTCCTCATTGCTTAGGAAGAATTAACATTGTGTAAGCAATCCAACGAGGAAACTAAATCACTCACAGCAGATGAGAAGGGAGCATGTAAAATTTTCAAGAGAATAAAAGGTAAGAATATACCCTAGAGTCCGTTCAGGGTGTGTAGCAAGGCCAACCCCATACTTGAGTTCAGCTAAGCGACAAAGTAAGCAAGCTGAGAAATATAATCTGTAAAGCCAGGAGAACTCAAATGGAACCAGACAAACCATCAGTAGAAAATAAGAGCCAAGGCTCTTGCGGTAAGCATAGCATCAGCCAACACACCATAAACTAAAAGAAAAGAGTAAAATAAACAACTAAACTAAGAAAGTGAAAAGAGATACAAACTGGTGGGTTGCCTCCCACCAAGCTGCCTAGATTAAAGTCTCTAGCTAAACTTCCCAAGCTATTGATCAGAAGAAGAGGACGTGTGGTTGGGAATACCACCACATCCTAGAGTGAGATCTCGAACTTTCCTGAATGTATATCGAAGTCTCCAAGGAAGTTTCTTCTTTTGATCTTTCGACTTTGAGAGGCTTGAAGCATCTGGGGCATCCGGCTGATCCTGCACAAAAGATACTGCATGCAAATAAAGATTAGCATCAGCAATACCAATATACTTCTTCAATCGGACCCCATTAACTTTAAACTCTTCACCCTTGTTATTTTCAAGCTCGTAAGCTCCATAGGAAGTGGTACCAAAAACTTTGAAAGGACCGGCCCAGTGGGACTTAAGCTTCCCAGGGAAAGCTTCAATCGAGAATTGTAAAGCATCACCAAATCTCCAACTTGGAAGTCTCTTCTCTGAATCATCTGATCATGGAGCTTCTTGGTGTGCTCCTTATAAATCTTTGCACTGTGGTAAGCTTGATCCCTCGGCCCTTCTAACTCCGAGAGCTGAAACTTCCTTCTCTCACCAGCAGCATGAATATCGAAGTTCAGGGCCTTAAGTGCCCAGTATGCCTTGTGTTCCAACTCCACAGGCAAATGACAAAACTTACCTTAAACTAACCTGAAAGGAGACATCCCAATGGGAGTCTTGAATGCAGTCCTGTAGGCCCATAGAGCGTCATCGAGCTTCTGAGACCAATCCTTCCTAGAAGAACTGACGGTCTTTTGAAGAATCCACTTTAGCTCTCGATTGGACACTTCAGCTTGTCCATTTACCTACGGATGGTAAGCAAGGGCAACTTTATGGCGCACTCCATACTTAGCCATCAGGGCAACGAAGGAACTATTGCAGAAATGTGATTCTTCATCACTAATAATCGCCCTAGGAACCCCAACGCGAGTAAAGATGTGCTTCTTTAGAAATTTAACCATTGTCTTGGAATCAGCATGCTGGCAAGGAATAACTTTGACCCACTTCGACATGTAGTCAATGGCTACTAGAATATACTGGTTACCCTGAGAAGAAGGAAAAGGTCCCATAAAATCAATACCCCAGCAATCAAATAATTCAACTTCCAAAATACCATGTGGAGGCATCTCATGCCGTCCAGAAGTGTTGCCTAGCCTCTAACAACTATTACACTTGGCTACAAAAGCCTGGCAATCTTTATGAAGAGTAGGCCAATAAAAACTGGATTCCAAGACCTACAGCTGTCCTATGAGAACCATGATGACCTCCAGCTTCTCTGGAATGGTAGAACTCAATGACACTAGTAACCTGATCATTTAGAAGACACCTGCGAATTAAACCATCTGCACAAACTCGAAAGAGATAAGGGTCTTCCCAAATATAATGCTCAGCATCAGCTAAAAATTTCTTCTTTTGAGCATAAGAGAAATCATGAGGTACCACCCCAGAAACAAGATAATTGGCCAGGTCAGCATACCATGGCTCGTGCACCTTATGCAAAACAAAGATAGTTTCATCATGAAAAAATTCATTAATTGGTACATGAAACTTTGTAAACGCTCCTGATGCATCCCCGACGTGTTGTGGACATATCATGGACTCTAATAAAAATTGATAGACGAGAGGCAACTATTAAACAGGAAAACACATTTCGATTGACAATTTACACAAATGAAATTCACTCAACCTCCCTTGCCCCACACACGGATTCCCGGGACTGTTTCGACTTTACCCCTAAAGTCATCAACCCTCTCCTGACTATCGGCCTACGGTTCACCGACCGTTCCCCGCCCTGTCGTCCTATCAAATACCCAATATGTTGATACTCTAACCCAGTCCTCACTTGCTCACTAACCCTCTAGCACTTACAAACACTCCTAAGTCTGATCCACACTTGCCCAGATTATCTCTAACTTTTCTCTCGTACAGGGCATGTCTTACACGGAACATTAATGCACCTATTTATACAAGTTATTTGAGATGCCAACTAACAACCTAGGAGTTGTAGACTCTAAGAGTAGAATACTCATTCTTCTAAAAATTTAATATCCGCACCCTACTGTAGATTTTCGTTCAACTTGATCTGGAGCCACCAGTACACGCGTTGCCTTGTGAATGGGCAAGTTGGCGGCGCGTCTCCCAAGTGGTCGGTCACCACTTACACACATCTACTTGTCTGGCTCATTAATGCTCATAAATGCTCTCTTCTAAAAAATTATGGCTATGTAATGATGTTCATCAATAGCCTTTGTTTATCTTGTTATCTTGCACATTAATGAGATACACCTTTTGTTGTGTGTTTGTCATGAGCAAGTTGCTTGTGTGGTTGTGAATAATCTGAGTGAGTTTGTCGACGTTGCTAACTCTGTTTGGTCCTTGTTTGATGTCTGATGTAAGAGATATGTGATGGTGTGGTTCTTGACTGCTTGTGTCTTGCTAGAAGTTCTCCGGAGCTCTCGCCGAAAGGTGCCCGACTGGTAGAGCACATGTCATGGATTGAGCGTGCTTGCAACCTTGCGTGCTAAGCCACTCATGACTAATGTGCGCTTGCAACCTTGCGTGCCAAGCCACTTCTTCATTTGTCTATCTGAAATCATGAATATTGAGAAACGCATTAGATAGACAACACAAGGTTTGCTATCATCATAACTAAAGGATCTTGTCTTAAGAATTTCCCCCTTTTTGATGATGGCAACCTATATACTTATTATGTACTTGGCAATTAAAAATTGAGAGATTCCCCCTAAGAGGAATTCCCCCTGAGTTTATTAAGGGTTTTTAAGAATGAAAACTTTTTAACGAATGATAGCATAAGTGACAACTTTTATATTATGCATAAGTGACAGCTTCTATGTTATACCATAGATAAAGTTTCATTCAGATGATACATAATACAAGGACGATAGACATAGTTTCACAGGTACTCTCCCAAGTACATATACTTTTCTTTCCCCCTTTGCCATACAGCAAAATAGTGAGCAACTACATGACGTAAGATGTTGTAAAGGCCATGACATTCCATAGATTACAAACTACAAAATATGATCAAGATAATCTAGATTGAATGACGTAGTTGGGTATCCCATTCGTAATCCTCTTAGCAAGTAGGCTCATCCTCCGAAAAACCGGCTTTGATCCAATAAGGTTTGGCTTTAGGTGCGGTGATCAAAGGTGATTCAGCTGTGGTAGAAAGGTCAGACTCATCAGATTCTATGGAGAACTCCATGCAGTGTGGAGAACGTGATTGTGATAGAGTGATACTTGAGGTGATAGACCAAGCTGTAAGGGAGTCGGAGTCTGGTTGAACATAGCTTTGGGCGACGTATTTCCTTGGATGTTTGGTGGTCATAAACTTGCGAATGGTGGAGTGAATGGTTTGCTCATTTGAGCTGGATGAGCTTTGTGGATATTGAGCCATTGCGTGAAATGATGGTAAGTGGTAAAGGAGTAAGCAAGTTTTATAGACATTTTGGATATGCTCAATGACTGATCGATGAGTGGCATTTAATGAGGTGCTACGTCTTGTGGGCTATGTTTGTAGCTTTTTCAGTGTCAAGGTCAGATTTTGGATTAGTGGAATGGATGTGACTAATATCTCAGATCATTTTGTAATTTTTAATCAAGGAAGAAGCAGCCAAGACAATAAATTATTTTGTACCCATCATAAGAATTCAAGTAACAAAAATCAGTTGCATTTTCATTGATACGTTGAAACAGATAGTCAAAGGCAAAATAGAACATTTTGATGGAAAAGAAAAATCTAGTCCTATCTCTAACTCTCACGGTCTCACTCGAGTCTCTATGAGACAAGGAACGCTCAGGCTATGTGTGAATCTATAAAATCTATCGCTCCTTGAACCATGTGATGGACACTTGGTTCGGTGGAGACAGCCTGCACAGCGGTAAGAGTGACTCTTACACGCTGAAGAACGCCCGGAGTTGAAGTATCCAGACTGGTCCCCGACCTGTCGTGGACCGGTGAAAGACTTCTCCTCCTTTTGATTCCTGAAGCTCTTGTCATCAATCTAGGCTCTGACCTTGCATCTTCGCTCTTCGTGGGCTTCTGGACAGCCACGAGCTTATCTCCCTTAGTCTTTATCCCCATTTTGGATAGCATCTCGGAGCAGATGCAGTCCTAAGCGGTGTGCGCGCACTCGTGGAACCTGTCGGTGTCCACTCCACTCTCTACAAGTGTCGTGGTGACCACTCCCCCGTGCACCAGACCTTGGTTTACTTGACGACTCTCATCTAGAGTGAGGAGAATCATGGCAGGCAGATCAATTTTCTCCTTGGTCTTGAGCGCGAACAGAAGCCTTACATCCCGTGCATTGACAATGTGGGTGCGCTGGTTCCTTGGGGTGATGTTGTGGGTGATTAAGCTGAAGAGGACTCTGTCGGTGATGGACATGTCCATGGCATTGAAATTTTTCATCGTTGCTCCTTTGTTGAGCAGGTTTACCATCTTTCCTCCTTGGTGTCCTAAGTCGTGCTAAGTTGTATCCTTTGGAATGATCAGACCTCCTGGCTTTAGGTTGAAGGTTTTGCAAATCCACGACTTGGAGACAGTAACTTGAGCCGTTTGGACCGTTGAGTGGAGGTAGTCATCATCTTCAACTCTTTAGAGTGGTCCAAGATATCTCATATGCTCCTTGAGCAACTCGGTGTAGACAGGGATAGGCTCCTAGAAGAAGTCTACCCATCCTTGGAACTCCAACAGCTTGATGATCTCTCCTAGATCCATCTTCTTCATCCACTCTATGTCCAATGCCTTTGGTAAGACGGGACAGGAGCAATCGTTGACGTTCTTGGCCTTGATCATTGGAGGCTCTAGTTCTTCGAGCCTTTTCAGACGCTTCAAGGGCTGTGGAGGTTGGGACTTGGCAGCTGATTTTTCTGCATGAGCAAGCACCTTGACTTCCTTGGTGCTAGAGGAAGCCCCCATCTTTCTTTTACCCTTTTCTTTCTCCAAATGAGCACGCTCCTCGAGCATGTAGATGATAGGTGATGATGATTCTATGTCGCTATCACCATTTTTATGTTGTCGCCGAGGTGTTGGAGACCTGTCGACGATTGATTCTCCGAGAGCGGATGTGAGATTTGCTTCCTCTTTGGAGTCAGGTGCAGTTACACCTTCCTCCTGGTCTTTTCCTTCTACTGAGGCTTCCTTCTGAGATGGTTCGTCACTTCGAACCTCCTCTTCCTCCAATGATTGAACGACCTCTTTTACGATAGTTGAAGGAGAGGCTTCTTCTTCCTCGGTGAAGTGTAACCACCGTGTTGTTTTCTCTGGTGTTGAGTGAGATTTTTGTGGAGCTATTTGTTCTTTGGCGCTCCTAGATGAGCGAGTTACACGACTAGTGGTGGCGGTTGAATGGCCTTTGGACTTTGATTCCTTGGCTTTGGATTTCTTTGTGGTATTTTTGGAAGTTTTAGGTGAGGGTGCAGGAGAAGACATTTTTGGTTCTTGTATGGGAGCAGGATCAGGAATGATGGTGGGTTTGAAAGTGCCGGATGTGATGAGGTGGTAAGTTTTGGGAATGTGGGACTTTATATATTCTACCTCACTGGCGAGAAGGTTCCCTTCTTGGATTACTTTAACCATAAGCTCGTTTTCCTCCTCCTTTGTCAGTCGAGTTGAAGATTTTGTCTGCTGGATGTCGGCCACTTGTTGTATGGAAGCTTCTGTGAGGATTTCTTTAGCTTTCGATCGTAGAGCAGTTTTTGGTGCCATTTTCAGTGTAGAGGATTTTGTACTGGAATTTAGTACTTTTTGCTTGGGTGTTCTTTAGCGGCTATGAGGCGAGGGATTTTTGCTCTAAATCTCACAGGTAATTTTGTGAGAGAGAAGAGAAAATGCTTTGATCACTTAGAGAGATTAGAGAGAGTGAGGGAAATAGTGTGACAAGAGTAAAACTCCGATCGCCCTTTTATAGATATCAAGTAACGGTTGACAACCGCTCCTCGTCCGCTCGCTGACATGTCCTAACGGTACTATTCATAACGGGCAGCAGTCATGACGGTTGTCAGCGATCTGTTGAAGAGTTTTTCCGTTTCTATTTGTTGGACTATCTCTAACCTAATCTCACTTTTGTGAAAAATGACATATCTGCTTCAAGTAGTCGTTTGACATGTTTTCTATGCATTAAACTGATCGTTGACTACTGGATGACAATATAACAGGTGCTGCTCATATGTCGTTGACCGATCGTGGGAAATAAAAGCAATTTAACTGTGATTAATGAATATCATACCAAGATCATGAACAATCTTAGTAAACCTTTCTCTAATTAATGGCTTTGTAAAGATGTCAGCTAGTTGGTTCTCTGTAGAAATATACTTTAAACCAACTAATTCTTTTTCACAACAATATCTAAGAAAATGATGTCTAATGTCAATATGTTTGGTACGAGAATGATGCACAGGATTTTTGGAAATAGAGATGGAACTTGTATTATCACACATAATTGGTAAAGTACCTGTTTTGACGCCATAATCACCAATTTGTTGTTTAAGCCATAGGAGTTGGGCACATCAGCTGTTGAGATTGCAACACTTTGTTGTTTCTTTGATCCCCATGCAATTAGACATGATCCAACAAAGAATGCTGTCCCTGAAGTGCTCTTTATATCGGTGATAGATCCTCCATAGTCTGCTTCAGAAAATCCTACAATGTTACAGTTATTGAACTTAGGATAAAAGAGACCAAGATTCATGGTTCCTTTTAAGTAACGTAGGATCCTTTTTATAGTTGTGAGATGACTTTCTCTTGGATCTACTTGAAACCTGGCACATAAGCAAACATTATACATGATGTCAGGTCTACTAGCAGTTAAATATAGTAGAGAGCCTATCATCTCTCTATAAGATCACTGGTCGACCGGTCGATCACCAGTCGTGATACCCATCTTAGTGCCGACTGCCATTGGTGTGTCAAACGTCTTACATCCCTCCATTCCAAATCTCTTCAGTAAGTCTTTTACGTACTTCTCTTGGGATACGATGGTCCCTTAATCATTCTACTTGACTTGAAGTCCTAGGAAGAACTTCAATAATCCTAGATCACTCATCTCAAATTCCTTTTTCTTCAATGCTTCAAACTTTTTACAATATTTTTCATCAAAGACTCCAAAGATTATATCATCAACATATACTTGCACAATAAGGAAATCTCTTTTGTTGTTGTAAACAAATAGAGTTTTGTCTACTTTACCTCTTTTAAAGCGGTTTTCCAATAGATAGGAGGACAGGCGATCATACCATGATCTTGGAGCTTGTTTGAGCCCGTAAAGAGCTTTATCAAGTTTGAGTACCATGTCTTTTCCTTCTTGTGTCTCAAAACCTGGAGGTTGCTCAACATACACTTCCTCTTTGACGTACCCATTTAAGAAGACACTCTTGATGTCAAGTTGGAATAGTTTGATTCCTTTGTGTGCAGCAAAAGCAATTAGTAATATGATAGATTCCATCCTTACTACTGGAGTGAAGGTTTCTTGGAAGTCTATTCCTTCTTGTTGACAATATCCTTGAGCTACCAGACGAGCTTTGTTCCTGGCAACTTCTCCCATTTCATTTAGCTTATTTCTAAAGACCCATTTTATGCCAAGTATTCCTTGATGAGTGGGGCGAGGCACAAGATGCCAGTCTGAGTCTTGAAGAGCTTCCTTGACATTCTTGAGCTCGATGGGTGAGACTGTCATTGAGAAGGCTAGAAGATTTCGAGTTTGAGCTCTTGTCTGAGTTCCTTTGGATGATTTTTGTATAAAGCACGAGATTGATGAATGGCTGATGGAGAGAGAGGATCCTCGACATCATTGTTTCCTTTGTCGACCTGTTGTTGACCTTTCGCTGACCTGCAGGGCAAGTTTTCTTCAGTCGGTGATTCATCTTTGGGTGATCTTGATCAGCTAGATTGAATCAAAGATCTTTATCTTTATCAGATTCCTTGACCTTGTGTACGTCAGCTTCATCAAAGACTACGTGCACACTTTCCTCCACCTTCAGTGTCCTTTTGTTGTATACTTTGTATGCCCGGCTTCTTTTAGAATATCCAAGGAAGATGGCCACATCACTTTTGGCATCAAACGTTCCAAGGGGACTCTTTTCATTGTTATGGGCATAACATTTGCAACCAAATGTACTGAAGTGACTTATGTTTGGTTTTATTCCCTTGATTAACTCATAGGGAGTTTTGTTGAGGATCGGTCGTATGAGCGTTCTATTTATGATGTAGCATGCAGTCGCCACAGCTTCTGCCTAGAAGACTTGAGGAAGATTGCTCCCCAATAACATGGCCCTGGCTACCTCTTGTAGTGTTCTGTTCTTTCGCTCAACTACCCCATTCTGTTAGGGTGTTCTTGGTGCTGAATATGTGTGATTAATCCCATGTTGTCTACACATATCCATGAATTGTTGATTCTCAAATTCTGACCCATTATCAGACCGAAGAGTCTTGATCTTGATATTGAGTTGTACTTGGACTTTTCCTGCAAAGGCTTGAAATTTCTTTAAGACTTCTGTAGACACCAAAAATTCTCACCCCATAAAGCAAATTTAGACAAATAAATAAAATAAGAAGGTCTTTACCTTTCTTTTCATAACATATTCATGTGCATGCCAAAATGAAATCATTGTCTAATTATAAGATTTTTGTATCAATTTTTAAACATTTGAGAGAATTCTTTTTCTTTAAAATGGGCCTTCAACAATGAAAATTTTCAAAAAATACATTGTCCATGTCGTTTTATACATTTAGCCCTTAATAAAGACTTTATGATTTTAACCTTATTCTTCAGTAGTTATTTTTCCCCCTCAACTCCTTGTTTTATATTAGTCAGAAGAATTAAACTTATTCTTTTGTCACATAAACATTACAAGAAACTTCAATAGCATATTGGTGGAGCCATATGCTCTTAACCTCAAGGTCACAGGCTCGAATCCTAGTGCACGCCTGTTCACAATTATTTTTAATCATCTTGCTTTCCATTACCTTCTAGGCAGATCAAACCCTAACCATCACTTATAAAAGCAGAAAAATGCCAAGAGGACAAGGCAGCCGACATCAATCCCAAAATATCCTCCTCTGTTCACACATACTTCTCTTCTTCATTTTCTTCATCGTAAAAAACATCCTCTTCACCGACGGTAATTTTTGCAACCAAGAACAAAGACCATATAGCTCTCAGCCTTTCTACATTCTCTTCAACACGGTCACTTGCAACCCAATTGGCGACGGGGAATACACCTTCTATGCGCCTTCATTTACTTCAACGCAAGAACAAGGAACATTCACTCTACACCTTCATCATTCTCTTCATTCACTCTACACCTTCATCATTCCTTTCATTCACGGTAATTGCGAACAAACTGACGAACAAGAACATGCTGTTCTGCACCTCACCATCCTCTCATCGACGGGTGAACAAATTAAAACCTGGCAACAAGGAGCATACTACTCTACCTCCTGTTCATTCTCTTCACGCTTGTCTGGCGAACAAGGGAAGAGTTGCTCTGCGCTCTTCATTCTCTTTACCAACGGTGAAAAAGGAGCATGCTCTGCCCTCTCTTCATCTCTTCCTCACGGTAATTTTACTCACCCAACAGGCGAAACAAGGAACATAATCTCGGTTCTCTCTGCATCTCTTCCTCACGGTAATTTTGCTCACTCAACTGGCGAAACAAGGAACATACATATCTGCGCCTCTACTCCCCCGCATTTGAGTTTTTGTGGTCTCTGTTGGATGGCTATTTGATATTGGTATTATTACGATCTTGGTATTTCATTGGTTAACAGAGAGTTCAATCTGGGTTTATGACTTTAGACCCCTATTTTCCATGGACCAGTATTTGAAGAGTGATGATGTCTCTCCTTAGCCATTCCAGATTTCGCATTCGTCTGTATGCAGGAATTTGAGCATGCAGGGCCAACGCGGCTGCTTATTTTGTTTACGTTATAATTTTTATGGTGATTACCACTTAACCTAGTTTGATGGTCTTTCTGGATGTCTTTGATTTCATTTTACAAGAAGACCCTGTAATTTTATTCGGTATTATTTCTAACCCAGAAATCCCATTATACTTTCGAGCTTAATGCATGACCAAGTACAAATATGTGTTTGATTTACTGATTATGCTTACCGCTGGTCAGTTTAGTTTCGTGAATACATTTATGTTTATTAACTTGAGCTCACGAGGATATATTTCCCATCCTGGTACACTCCCTCCACCTCCACTACAACAACAAGAACCTGAATCGCCATCAGCATCCCCCTCCCTCTCCGTTTTAATCTCCAAACGGAGCTTCTTTGGTCTTTGGGATTACTTTTATGGGATATTGCAAACAATCACTCAGGCTTACAGGAAATTTTGGTTGTTCTCATGAGGGAATCTTTCCTCAGCTTAAGAAATCCCTCAATCAGTTTATGTGCGTGTGTGTTACCGATTAAAGTTGTTGTTCTTTTAGTTTCTGATCTATGAATGCCCTAACAGATGTCCAGCCCATTATAGGTCCTCAGATTCATGGGATTTACATGAAACCGAAGCACAAACATGGATTCTAAATCACTGTTGTAACTTCCTTATTTTTCTTGTTCATTTTTGTATGTGTTTAACGAGGGCCTTTTACGATCTGCTCCATATCTAGCTGGTACTTCCTCTGCATTATTTTGTTCTTCTCATGGTCGTTGGGGTTCTGTGTGGATTGAGTTCGCATTTCTTCTCTTGCTCCGATAGACTTGGTCCAATGTGGGTTTGGAATTTCCGTTGAAGTACTCCAACCTTCTCGCTAAAGTAGGATAATATGAAGGGCTCTTTGCTCTAATAATATGTTCATTCTTCTATGTTGCTTGTCCCATGTGCAGGAGACTGATGTCGCTAATAATCAACAAGCAGAGCCTTGTCTCATTTTCTATATTCTCTCACTTACTGTTTTATTTCCCTTATATCTAATTATTTTGTTTTGGCTCCCAAATCTGGTGTAATTACTTATGTTCGTGTGTCTAGCCTGCTGAAGATTTCGTCCTCCCCCTGGCCTGCAAGATTGGACTGCACCCGTGTTTCTTCATTGATGAGAAGCACACCTCGTAATGCCTCAGTTGCATGATCAAATGTAATTGCATCTGAGGCGACTAGTAAGGGCGGTACCTATTGCACGCGCCTTTGTGGTCTGATTCTTCATGATTATTTTTGTTTTGGGTGTTATTTGAGGTCTTTAGGTTGATTAATCAGTTCCTGCAGTTTCCTCGAGACTTGCATTTCAGTTGAAGACTACATAACATATCCTGTTCATTTAACCAGCTTTGATTTCCTTATGTTCTGTTGGTATTTGCCTTTATCCTGATGCCGATGTTACGGGTATCTACCTACAGATTACGTTACGAGGTGTTAATAGGGATGAAGTTGATTTGAGACATATACAGAAGCATAAATTGTGTTTGGTCCTGGACATATTGTGCTCGCTTAAAATTGGGCATCAAATCCTGTTTAGTTAAGGTTCATGACAAGTGATAGGTGCTGGTTTACGCTAGTTCAAATTTGTGTCTGCTTGACCGCATTGGTTACATTACACATTGTTTCCCAGATCCTTTGACTCTTTTGCCTTATGACTTGTTGAGGTACATGTATAATCAATTGGACTTGGGCTAGGATTTACGCCTTCAGTTTGGAACCAATTGCAGGCTTCACCATCCGATTGTGGATCTTGAGCTCAGCACACTTACACCATGGATTTGAAGGTCGTGTTGATTATGTTGGTCTAAGGCGGGATTATGAGTATTTGACGCCCCATTTGGATGAATTTTCTTCTCTCATATTTGATTGAATGATAAAACGGGGGCAAGCCACCCCGTTGGTTAGTTTTCTGTCACCTACATCTCCCCTTGACTATGATCAACAATTCGTTTTCATTTTTCTACCATGGTTTACCGCTTACACATGAATTTGGTCTGTAAATTGATCTCAACATGATTTCAGTTCAATCTTTACTTTTACCAACCCGTTTAATTGTTAAGCATTGTTTCACTATATATTGCTATTCTTCTCAATGTTATGACACTTCTACTTCCAATTTTCATGTCGGTTTTGCTTTGCCACTATTCTGCTTTTGTCGCCTTGCTTCGATTGTTAAATAAATATTACAGGTAGCCCTAGTTAGCCTATAGGTCTTCCCTTTGTAGAAAAGCTTTAGATCAAGGTATCCTCCATGAATGACGGGTCCTAGACACGGCCCATGTGAGGAATACCTATTTTCCTTAAAAATTTTCAAATCATCCATAATGTCAGAATAAAATTCACAATCAATTATTCAAATCCAAAATCAATTCAAAAATCCAAAAAAATCTAATCTTCAAAATATGTCAAAAATCAAACCCATAAAATGAGTCTCAAATCAGCCCAATAACAACCCATTTCTTAAGTCATTCTTTTAGGTCCATTTCTGATCCGGTCCAATGCGTATTTCCTTAAAAAAGACCAAAAGCCCAATCGGACCAAAAACCCAAACTGGGCCCAATTCAGCCCACATCAAAAAGCCCACTTTGACTCGACCCATTTTGACTTGGCCCAACTTCACAAAACTCGGCCCATCAAACCCATTTCGGGCCCAAACCCAATTCTGACCCAAACCCATTTCGGACCCAAACTCATTTTGGACCCATACCTAATTCAACCCAAAAGCCCAATTCAACCCAAAAGCCTAACCAAGGCCCAATCTGGCCCAAACCTTGACCAAGGCCCAATTCAAACCAACTTTGACCCGGTCCAACTTTGACCTGGTCCAACTTTGACCTTGACCTGAACTTTGACCAACCCCATTTTTGACCCGATCCGTTTTTCCAACCCCAACCCAAATTCAATTCAAACCAAATTCCATTCAAATTCAATTCAATTCTAAACTCATTCAAATCGAAATTCAATTCAATTTCAAACTCATTCAAATCCAAATTCAACTCAATTCCAAATCAAATCCAATTCCAATTCAACTCCAATTCAACTTCAATTCAATCTCATTTCAAATCAAAATTCATTTAACTTCATCTGAACTTCAATTTCAATTCCATTCCATTTACCCTTACACTCCGAGCGTCTCACAGACCCAAGCGTCTCACAGACTTCGACATCTCAAGGTTTCAAATGTCTCACAGACCCGAGCGTCTCACAGACAAACATCTCAAACCCAAAACATCTCAAAATTCTAAACTCCTCTAAATCTCAAACCCATCAAAACCCTTCAAAACTCCAAAACCCAAAAACCCTGAACTACGTAAGATCTGATCTCAACAGGGAGTTGAGTATGTAGGCAGCCCATCTAGAGTGCGACCTCATTCCAATAAAAAAAACCCTTTTCCCACTCTAAGGTGTTCTTCATACCTCTCAAAACACTCAAACCTTCTTCGGCTCTCACAAACGTCAAACCATCAGATTCCAAGTCTTGTCTATTCACTCAACCTCATACTTTTCCCAAATCTTCATTCTATACTCATCCGAATTCACCAATTCTTCTTCTTGGCGCTAGCTTGGCAGAAAAGCTCACTCATCCACTCTCTTTCTCTCTTCCTGTCCTAATCTTATCCTTGGCTTTTAAATTAATCTCTATAATAAGGTTTTGAAAGAAGGTGATCCCGACAATTGGAGACCGAGGTTTCCTCAGGTACCAATCTGAAGTCATGATTGTTGTCACTTCTAAGGGGTGTAACCCAGTGCGAACCCACACAGAATCTCTAGTATGATCAGATAAGTCCTATCCATAGGCAACAAATCATCAAAGTCAATTAACAGTTATTAGAACCCTTCTCCTCCCTTCCTAGTTCCTTAGGTCAAACTAGGTGGCAACTCTAGTCAATTCTGCCCTTAGGGCATAAGTCCGCGTGGAGCCCATCGAGAGCAGGTGTAGTGCACACTTGCACTCCCCTTTATGCTTTCTGGGAAAGACGGACGATTTAGTAGGTGTTTGAGGGATGCCAGAATAATGGGTTTTTACCCTCCACAGAATGGCATATTTCTAGGATCTGGGCTTTTCAGTCAGACCATATTTAGATAGACCCCCCTCATACCGAAAAATCACCCTCCACAACTTCGTCTTTAGAAGCAATAAAGAGTGTCCAAACAAACCGTGAGTAATCATCAACAATTACAAAAACATACCAATTTCCTTCAAAACTTTTGACTCTCATAGGTCCACATAAGTCCATGTGAAGTAAATCAAGTGGTTTGGATGTACTAACTGAGTTCTTTGATTTAAAAGAAGCCTTGGTCTGTTTGCTTCTAACACAAGCATCACAAAGATTGGTCTCAGATTCATTAATCTCAGGAAGACCTCTTACCAACTGTTTCTTGACAAGTTTTCTTAGTAAAGAAGTGCTAACATGCCCTAGCCTTTTGTGCCACATAGTAGAGTCATCTATTGAAGCAGTCAAGCAAGGAAGATTTGGACTGTCAATATCCTCTAAGCTTGTTACATAAACATTTCTCCATCTTTTTCCCTTTAACAACTCTTTGCCATTGTTCTAACTTACTATGCTACAATGTGTAGGATAGAAGTGAACTGAATTCCCTTTATGACAAATTTGAGAAACACTAAGCAAGTTGAATTTTAAACCATGAACTAGATTTACACTATCTATGACGTAGTTAGAAGTAATTACAACCTTACCTACACCGATGATTTTTCCTTTCTTGTTGTCGCCATAGGAAACGGTTCCTTGGCTTCCTGGTTCGAGTGAGAAGAACTTCTTCTTGTCTCCTGTCATGTGTTTAGAGCACCCACTGTCGATGTACCAGCAGAGGTCCATTCTCACTCGATTCTACACTTAACACGTTAGTGGTGTGGGGTTAGGGTCCATAGAACAGTTTGACCCATTTCCACCATTTAATATTCTAAGATCATTTTTGACTCTCCATTTCAGTCCTAGTTTCTTGAGTTGCCAATGCCTCGTAAAACTCATTTTATTGCAACTGGACTCATGATGACCGGGTTGTCTGCATAAGCTGCAGACATCTCTACGACTGGTCTCTAACCGGCTTCCGACCTGTCGTTTGCTTTTCCTCATGGGTGTCTTAGAAACAGCGTCTATCTTTGAATATTTTTCTTTGATGGTAGCTAGTTCCTTTTCTTTAATGTTAAGAGCAACAATCAATTCATCGATTTCAGGTTGTTTTTCATACTTCAACTTTTCATGAGCGGTGAGAATTTCACTATAATCTCTTTGTAATTTCATGAGTGCCATGAGATTATCTACCTTGTTTTTATCTGAGGTTTTTCTCAATTTTTCATTTTCTTCCAAAAGTTTATCGTTTTCAGTTTCTAATGCCTCTAGGTGATCAACTAATATACGAGAAAACTTTCTAAGTCCTAGAAGTCCAGCCTTTTGAATTCTCCTTCTAAGTTTAGAATAGTTTACATTATGTTGTTCTTCTTCTCCTTCTGATTCTGAGACATCATTGGCTTGTGCCATCAAATTCACATCTTCAAGGCATAGGTGAGCCTTCTCCTCTTCTGAGGTGTCGCTGTCTCAGGTTTGATTGTCATCACTCTATTCAGAATCTCCCCATGCGGCAACGAAGGCTTCCTTCTTTGGTCCTTTGTTGAATGATCATCAGACAGGCTTCTTGACCCTGTCGTTGTCCTCTCGTGATCGTTGAGGGCAGTCTTTGATAAGATGTCTGCGTTTTGAACACTCAAAACACTTGTCATTGCTTTTCCTCTGATCATCCGACTCCTTGGACTTCTTGCCTTTCCTCATTTTATTTCTTATGAACTTTCGAACATACCTCTTTGCGTAGAGGACCATTTCATCATTGTCGTCTCCTGACTCGGACCTTTCATTTTCAGCTACTTGAAGGGCTATGCCTTTCCCTCTATCTCTTGGTGAGCTTTCCGAGTTTCTGTGTTGTAGTTTTAACTCGAAAGCCATAAGAGATCCTAGCATGTCTACCAGAGACATCTTAGAGAGATCATGCACTTCTTGCATGGCATTGACTTTACTATCAAAGGAGGCAGGAAGAGATCTGAGGAACTTCCGTATTTGATCCTCATTAGAGATAGTCCTTCTAAGCACCAACAATTTGTTGATCAGCTTAGTGAACCTTGTATGCATTTCAGAAATACTCTCCTTTTCTTCCTTCTTGAATAGCTCCCAGTGAGTGAGTAGCAACTCAATACGAGTCTTTTTGATCTCATCATTCCCTTCATAAGTGACCTCAAGAGTTTTCCAAATCTCTTGGGCCGTTTTAGCTTAAGCAATCTTTGAGTATTGCTCAGGTAGTAGTGCACAGTGAAGTATTCTTACAGCTTGAGCGTTGAATACCAGCTTCTTGATTTGCTCATCAGTCATGCTATCGATAGATATGTCTGTCCTTGAGAGTTCTGGAAGGTGTACTCTCCATGTGTTATCACCCTCCACATTCTTGGATCGTCAGACTTGATATGAAACTCTATCTTGTTCTTCCAGTGAGTGTAGTTGTCTCCATTGATGAGTGGTGGTCGATTCGGTGCAGAACCTTCTTCAGCTGCTAGAATGCTTGCATGAGACATCTTGATCGTCTTCCAAAACAGTTAGCTTTCTAGAAGAGACCCGGTCTGATACCAATTGAAACTTAGCAAGCGCTCCTGATGCGTCCCCGATGTGTCGTGGACGTATCGTGGACTCTAATAAAACTTAATAGACGAGAGGCAACTATTAAACTAAAAAACACATTTCGATTAAGAATTTACACACACAAAATTCACTCAACCTCCCTTGCCCCACACACGGACTCCCAGGATAGTTTCGACTTTACCCCTAAAGTCGTCAACCCTCTCCTGACTATTGGCCTACGGTTCACCGACCGTTCCCCAACCTGTCGTCCTATCAAATACCCAATGTATTGATACTCTAACCCAGTCCTCACTAGCTCACCAACTCTCTAGCACTTACACACTCCTAAGTCTGATCCACACTTGCCTAGATTATCTCTATCTTTTCTCTCGTACAGGGCTTGTCTTACAAGGAACATTAATGCACCTATTTATACAAGTTAGTTGAGATGCCAACTAACAACCAAGGAGTTGTAGACTCTAAGAGTAGAATACTCATTCTTCTATAAATATAATATCCACGCCCTACTACAGATTTTCATCCAACTTGATCTGGAGCCACCAGTACGCGCGTTGCCTTGTGAATGGGCAAGTTGGCGGCGCGTCTCCCAAGTGGTCGGTCACCACTTGCACACTTCAACTTGTCTGAACTTTTCTGGCTCATTAATGCTCATAAATGCTCTATTCTGAAGAATTATGGCTATGTAATGATGTTCATCAATAGCCTTTGTTTAACTTGTTATCTTGCACATTAATGAGATACAACTTTTGTCGTGTGTTTGTCATGAGCAAGTTACTTGTGTGGTAGTGAATAATCTGAGTGAGTTTGTCGATGTTTCTAACTCCGTTTGGTCCTTATTTGATGTCTGATGTAAGAGATATGTGATGGTGTGGTTCTTGACTGCTTGTGTCTTGCTAGAAGTTCTCCGGAGCTCTCGCCGACAGGTGCTCGACTGGTAGAGCACATGTCGTGGATTGAGCGCGCTTGCAACCTTGCATGCTAAGCCACTCATGACTTAAGTGCGCTTGCAACCTTGCGTGCTAAGCCACTTATTCACCTGTCTATCTGAAATCATGAATCTTGACAAACGCATTAGATAGACAACACAAGGTTTGCTATCATCAAAACTGAAGGATCTTGTCTTAACAGTACACCATCATCAGGAACTACCTACCTAGAAAGATGGTCAGCCATGACATTCAATTTGCCACTTTTATCTCTTACTTCAATGTCAAATTCCTATAACAAGAGAATCCAACGAAGCAAGAGAGGCTTGGCCACTTTCTTAGCAAATAAATATCTAAGAGCAGTGTGGTTAGTGTGAACAATTACTTTACTCCCCCGAAGATATGATCTAAATTTGTCTAGGGAAAATACCACAGCCAGGAGCTCTTTTTCAGTGGTGGTGTAGTTCCTCTAGGCGTCATTCAATGTTTTGCTTGCATAAGCAATGACCTTGAGAATCTTATCATTCCTTTGGCACAAAGCTGCCCCCACTGCATAATCATTGTCATCACACATAATCTCAAAAGGTAATGACCAGTAAGGTGAAACAATAATGGGTGCAGCTACCAGTTTCTGCTTAGTTAACTCAAAAGCAGATACATAATCATCAGACAAAACAAAGGGGCATCTTTCAGAAGCAGATCAGTCAACGGTTTTGCAATTTTAGAAAAATCCTGAATAAACCATCTATAAAAACCTGCATGCCTTAAGAAAGCTCGTACGTATTTCACGCAAGTATGTGTTGGCAATTTCTCAATAGCTCCACCTTCGCTTGATCAACCTCAATCCCTTTTGCATAAACTTTGTGACCTAGCACAATTCCATCCTTGACCATAAAGTGACACTTCTCCCAGTTGAGAACCAGATTTGTCTCCTCACATCGGCCTAGGATTTGATCAAGCTGAGCCAAACAAACATCAAAGCTAGAGCCATAAACAAAAAAATCATCCATAAATACCTCAATGCTCTGGTCAATGAAGTCAGCAAAGATCGTCTGCATACAACACTGAAAGGTGGCAAGAGCATTGCACAGACCAAAGGGCATTCTTCTATACGCAAAGGTATCATAAGGACAAGTGAAAGTGGTCTTGTCTTGGTCCTCTGGCGCAATAGGAATCTGAAAGTACCCTAAAAAACCATCTAAAAAGCAATAATACTCTTACCGAGCCAACCTCTCGAGCATTTGATCAATAAAAGGGAGAGGAAAATGACCTGTCCTGGTTGCGGAATTCAAACGCCTATAATCAATGCACATGCGCCAACCAGTGATCTTTCTTTGAGGAATTGACTCACCTTTGTCATTCAGAACAACCTCAAACCCACCTTTCTTAGGAACTACCTGTACTGGACTCACCCATGTACTGTCTGATATATGGCAGATGATCCCAGCGTCCAGAAGCTTCAACACCTCCTTCTTGACAACTTCCTGCATGTTGGGGGTGAGCCGACGTTGTGGTTGTCTGACAGGCTTGTAATCCTCCTCCATGTAGATGTGATGCGTGCAGAAGGTCGGGTCAATGCTCTTAATGTCAGCTAACGTCCACCCGATCGCTCTCTTGTGCCTCTTCAAAACCTCAAGTAATTCGTCTTCCTGCCCCATAAGTCAAAGAAGAAGAAACAATGACAGGCAAGCAATTATTATCAGCAAGAAAATAATAGTTAAGGTTAGAAGGGAGTTCCTTAAGCTCAAGTGCAGGTGGCTGCTCGACAGAAGGAATAAGTCTCTGAATCTCTCTATCAAGCCTCTCCAATTGAGGGCGATAAGCATGAAAACTAGCCCTTCCTCTCTCCATATGAGCAAGTGCTACATTAACCTCATTATTTGCAGCCTTTTCTTCTGTAGAAGCTACAAGTACTTGCTCCAATGGCTCAGAAATAGTAAGTGAAAAAGAAGTAAGGGAAAACATGCCATCATTATCTAACAAATCACAATCTTCCCCATCATCATTAACCAGACTTACTAACCTCATATGAATGAGCTGAAGTAGAAGTTGATCTCATCATCTTCTTCATGTCAAACTCAATCTTTTCATCCTCACACCGCAAAGTAATATTACCATCATGAACATCAATAACAGCTTTAGCAGTACTCATAAAAGGTCGACAAAATAAGAGGAACCTCTAAATCATCATCCATATCTAAAAAACAACAAAATCAGCAGGAAAAATGAAACGGTCCACCCTAACTACTAAATCTCGAACAATACCCATTGGTTTGATCTCAGATCTGTCGGCTAGCTGGAGCTTGAAGGGGACTGGTTGCAACTCTCCACCTCTTACCTTCAAAAATGTGGCGTAAGGCATGATGTTGATGCTAGCACCCAAGTCACACAAGCCACTATCGCAGTCTACATCACCAATAAAACAATGGACAATGGGATTTCCTGGATCCTTCTGCTTAGGAGGAAGTGCTCGAAGAAGAGCAGTAGAGCACTCCTCTATCAGGTGGATTGTTTCTTTATCCTCTTTCTTCTTTTTCTTTGTTAGAAGATCCTTCAAGAATTTGGCATAATTAGGCATCTCCTACAAAGCATCAATCAAAGGAATGTCAAGAGTTAATTTCTTAAAAATGCTCAAAAATTTAGCAAATTATTCATCTAAATGTTTCTTCTTCATATTATTAGGAAATGAGAGTTCAACATGCTTAGGAGAGGAAGAAGAAACATTAATAGTAATACGAGAAGGAGAGGGAGTAGGAAGAATAGGAGTCTGTATCTCCTCAGAATTCACCATAGGAGGAACTGAAGACCCTGAGGGTGCATCAACAAAAGAAGGGTTGATCTTTTCACCAGTTTGGTCTTCAGCTACTTGTTCTTTGCTTTTATGTTCCGACTGTCTTCCACTTCTCAAAGTTATTGAAGTGGATGAGAACCCATCTTCAAGATCAACCAAGGAGATACCACTTCTTCACAAACAATCAACGCTTTAGCTGATTCCTTCGGGTTTGGATGAGGTTGGGAAGGAAACGTGCCAGGTTGTCGTTGTTGTTGCTGATTAAGGAGTATCTGGTTCATCTGATTCATCTGCTGCTGCATACTCTGAACCGTGTTCTCCAAACTTTTCTTACCAGCCATCAAGGATTGATTGATAGCATTCTGAGTCTCAGTGTGAGTTTTCTGAGTACTAGCCATAGATGCAATCAATTCCTGAAGTTGGTCAATCTTTGCATCAGAAGAGGACTTGACAGGCTGTGGAGGTGCAGCTGGCTGATAGGAGCTTTGGCCCTGCTGAAACTGGCCTTGTGGGCGGGCTTGATTATAAAAAGGTCGAGGGAACCCAGGTGGACCCTGCTGATTACCCTACAAAAGGTTAGAGTTTAAAGCATTACTGGGATTACCATACCTGGGATTTGGATGTTGATTTTTGTTCCAAGGTTGGTAATTCCCTTGCGCCACAAAGTTTGCTTTTTCAGCTTGTCTCATCTCCTCCAATTGTGGGCATACCTCAAAAGCATGAGCACCCCCACATTGACAAAAAAGTGGATCCAATGAGCTGGTAGCAATCCTCTTCACCTGCTGCACTGGTTGTTGATTAATCATAAAATCATCAAATCTTTTAACCAGAGAACTTACCAGAGTAGTTTGTTGTGCCTGAGTCTCCTCCATGTGTGCCATCAGAGGATCGAGATTCTGCACACCTTTTACTCCAACAGACGTAGTCCTACCACCTTCAGATCCCCACTAGTGAACCTCCTCAATGTAAGTCTCCATGGCTGCCATGAAGTCGATGCTGGATCTGTTGAGGATGTCACCACCCAAAGCAGATCGTACCTCGGCCTTATGTATATGGTGGAGCCCGTGAAAGAACATCATGGCTATACAAGTCAAGTCTTGGCCATGGTGTGGGCACTTGTGGAGCATCTCCTTGAATCTATCCCATGTCTTACATATCGTCTCAGTTCCTGTCTGTTTAAATGCAAGCAAAGCAGCTACCAAGTTAATAGTTCTAGAAATAGGAAAATATTTATCATAGAACCTGGTAGTCATCTGCTCCCATGTCATGATAATAGCAGAAGGAAGACGATATAACCAATTCACAACATCTCCAGATAGAGTATTAGGGAAAAGAGTCTACCTTGCATACTCCAACAGACCCTCAGAACACCCAATCTAATCTATATGAATGAGAAAGCGATTAACATGATCTAAAGCATCATTAGGGTTGGTTCCGTCAAAGGTGCCTCCAGGTAGCTTCCGAGCAACCTTGGATTGGTGAGAAGGCTTCAGCCCCTTACACTCCTCTGTCAGTGTAGGTGTGAGCACGAGAAGATCAACTGGACTCCTTCTAGGTACAGCTTCAGGTCAATTGAATTGCCTCGTCGCCTGAGCACCATTTGCTGGAGCTGCCATGTCTAACTGTCTTTCAAACCTTTGTTGGTGTCTGGCTCGCTGAAAGGTACGCTCGATCTCTGGGTCCAGAACCTTATCTAAATTAATGTAAGTATCCGACCGAGAACTGGTATGTACCATCAACTACCTACACAAGATGAGAAGAAGAAACAAACACAAATAAGGGAATTAGAACTAAAATAAATAAGTCAAATAACCTATCAAAAGTAACGAGATAATTAGAGATAAAACAAACTAAGAAATAAATTGAATAAAATAAAATTAAGAAAACAACTAAAATAAAACAAGATAAACAAATTAAATATAAACAAAACATAAAATTAAATTAAAACCAAATTAAAACAAGGAAGAAATAAATTGACAAAAACAGCTAAATTATTGGAAACCAAATAAACTCAAAATGAATAAAACAAGATAAAATAAAAACAAGAAAAATAATATAGAGAAAAGTAATATATGAAAAATAACAAAATAACTAAAATTAAAATTAAACTAAAAGCTAAAATAAAATAAAACTAAAAGAAAACTACAAAAAAAAATAACAACCAAGGCTAAGGACTAGACAAAAATCTAGTCCCCGGCAACGGCGCCAATTTGCAAACACAAATAATGATCTACTAAAAACTACGAAATTAATCCTAGAAATTAATAAATCAAAAGCCTACGGGTCACAAAATAAATCTCGGTCACTGCAGTAAAGCGTATTTAACAAGTAACCAAGTATCGAACCGGGGGACTATATGGACTAATCTAATCCTAGCAAAAGCTGTAAATCGGGGGGAAATTATCGATCAATAAAATTAAGAACAAGCAAAAAGTAGCTGATAATAATATAACGAAAGCGGAACTCCGGGTTCAGGTGGTCTTTCCTAGTTAAGTCATGTAGTACTATCACCAGTTGATTAGGGAATAAGGTTCGGCAAATTCTAACAAGTTTCTAAATGACTATATCCTAGCCAAATAGAACTCCCCTGCATAGAACGTGATAAATCAAATCATGAATCTATCACAACAAACGCAGAAGGATTAAGCGCAAGTATTTAAATTGCATCTGAAGGTTAAACTCGTCAATCAGATAAAGCTTTCCACAGACTAACAGATTATAAAGACCTATCTATCAATCACCGATCAGATCTTGACAGATTTCGTAAAGCTAAAATAAAGTAGCAAATTTCATTGATAGCGCAAACAAAATTTACAATCTGAAACAAACCCAAGATAAATCCATATCAACCGATAATAAATCTACAAAACCCTAACTATTTACAACCACCATTTCCCGGAGTTTATTCCCTTAGCCGAGCATAACAACAGAAGAAACAACAAGAGAAGAAGGTGAAGAAATCATCTATAAGTTAATCTGAAGTTCTGCAAGGAGTCAGGTTGAACGGACTGGTTGGAGCAGAAAATTCTCTTCCTAATGATATAGGGTTGCACGGCGCTCGTGTCTGAAATATCTCTGCACGTCTCTGATTTCTCAATGATCTTTTCCCTCGCGAACGCTTCTTTTAGTAGAGATTTGGTAAGCAAAATACACACGTCTGGCTCAACCGTCCGGGTAGGAGAGCCGGACGTGAGATAGAGTTGTCAGGTGAGTTTTTCTGGTTTGTGAGACTTCCAGACCACTTGTCCGGGTCAGTTGGTCGGACGCATGGGCTGGACGGCTGTATATTAAGAATTCTCGGCGCTGTGCTCGTGGTCGTAAATATAGATGATGTGAGCATGTGTCCGGGTCATAGTGTCGGACAGAAGAGCCGGACACACGATAGATTCAAAAGACAGCATTCTGGGTGTGTCCGAACTTCCGTCCGGGTCACTTAGCCGGACAGGAACAACGCGTCCGGGTCACTTAGTCAGACGGAGATCCAGACGTGTGTAAAAAATTCAATTTTGAGGTGTCCGGACCACCCGTCCGGACCATAGGGTCGGACGCAAGTCCGGACATGTATATATTTGTGCTCCAATTTGTTTCGAAACTTCGATATGGTCCAGATTCTTCGTTTGAGCACCGATTTGTTCCCCGTTTGCGGCGTTGGAAAGATCTCGAAGAGATCTATGCATTCTCATAATCATTACCTGCTTTAAACATATAAATTGGCATCAGTTATTGTCCAAATTAAGAATCATGAAAAGCATAGGATAAGTGTGAGAAAGCGCTTAAAAAGATTGCATAAAATTAGAATTTAGCCCCTATAAAACCATATCAATTTCACACTTATCATACCTAAACAACACCAAAACCACTTACACTAAAATATTAGAAGAAATAAGAATATAGAAAAACAACTAAACACAACAATAACAAAGAAATAAAAGAAATCACAATAAAGAAAACATAAAGAACTAAAACACCGAAACTGACAGTGGCGGAGCCACGTTATGTGTTAGCGCCCTCCCCCCCCCCCCCCCAATTGTCCCGATGACATCATATTTTTATTATTACTTTTATATAATATAGTTTATTCAGTTATAAACTAAGTTGAATTTATTAAAATTGTCTAAAAATATCTATGATATTTATTATTTTTAATTAACATGAGTCCATTTTAATTTGTTTAGTGTTATAAATATAAATAATAAACTACACTAAAATCATTAATTGATGTTATTAAGTGTCTTATATTTTACACATTATTATTTTTATAACCATAATTTGAACTGACACTTGCTTCTAAAATATTAATTATGTTTATCAAATTTTAGTTTAAAGTTAAGTCAGTGAGTTCTTGTAATTGTCACCATGTACTACCTTATGTTCCTAATAAATAATGTTTTGAAATTTGCCATTTTTTCAAAATATAAGATGTTCTGGACTTTTTTACTACTCAATTTTCATATACCCCTTACTTTACTCTCTCACTCACAACTTCTCTATTCCTTAGGAAAAGTAAGGATAAAGTACTCCAAAAATTGTCTACTAGAAAGTTATCTACGAAAAATAGGATAGAGTATATTTTAGTGAGTTATTTCTAAACCATATTGTAAGTATTTTTATTTTAAAATTTAATATTTATTTTAGAATATATTTAGTATAGATATTAAATATATAGCCAAAAAAAATTGGCCCGCCTAAGTTTGAAATTCTGGCTTCACCCCTCGAAACTGGGGAAATGATAGAAACTATCAATTTCCTCGGCAATGGCGCCATAAACGTGTTGAAGAAATTACTAACATAAGCAGTAAAACCTAGATACAATGGGCAAGTGCACCCAATTTGTTGTAATACAACAAGTGTCACATCCACAAGAAAATTGGTTTCTAATTCCCGAGCATCGGTATCTTAGTAAATTGTAATTAAAAACTGTAAATGGGGGTTTAGCCGAAGGAAAGCTTAGTTGTTTGTAAACACAAGGGAAACAATGAAACAATAAACTAAAAAGGTTAGTTGGAATGAATGGAAAAGTACCCTAGGTTAGTGGGGAATTACCTAAATTACCTAATGAAACTCATAACCATAACTCAGTCTCAAAATGTCTATTGGAGCTAAAATCATGAATTCCCAAATCATGGACAATCAATTCTTACCTAATTAAACCTCTTAATTAAAGAAGGTCAAAGTTACTAGGTAGCATTAAACACAAGCTCTTAAATAATAGTCCTAAGATTTTACCCCCAAATAAAGAGTGTAAAAGCTAGGGTTTATGGTCAAGTCCCAATCTTGAAACCTTTTATTGAAAGGAACCGCCATAAATGCAATAGTTGATCAAATTAAAGCATTAGTTGAACATTGAAGGAGATAAAACAAGTGTATTCAATGAGCTAGGTCAAGAGCATTCAATGAGTAACATTAGGGTCAAACCCCATATTAGGATACAAAGTGAGAATACTCAACCATTAGAAAGATAAAGACAAGAGAGAAGAGTGATTTAGCCATTAGAGGAGCTTTGGAGCTTCAATGGAGGTAGGATCTTCAAGCCCTTCTTCCTCTTCTACTTCTCTTTTTTTTCTCCTCTTCTTTTCTCCCTTGTTTTTTGCCTCTCTCTCTCTTCTTTCAGGCTGGAGTCGGGTGAAATCAATAATGAGAAGGAGTGTCCCCAAATTTAGATTTTTAAAACATAAATCTGGGTAGAAATTTCGTCCGACCGACCCCGTGGGTCGATCGGCCCTCTGAGGAAGATGTCATGTGCTCACTTTTAACTCTAACCGACCCACCTGGGTCAGTCGCTCTGGGTCGCTCGGTTCCAGTATGTAGGAGACGAGTTAGAATGACCCACATGGGTCGGTCGGCTCTAGTGAGCTACTATTTGCACCAGAATCATCTTGATGCTTCCTGTTGGTTTGACATCCTTCCTAAAGTGTTTGATCATTGATGTGACCTCTCATTAAGCCTTCCAAATGTACTCAAATGAGTATTTTCCTATTAAAGTATGTCCAAGAGTATGAGTTCACTAATAATCACAAAAGTACTCCAAAAAGTGGTGAAATAGGTTATGCACCAAGTAAAGTGAAGGTGAATAGAGACCCTAAAATATCATTATTTCACCACTTATCATTCACTAATTATTTAATTTGTGTTACGGCCACTATATCGTAGTTTAAGCCACTATGATCTACTTCTAAGTCAAAATTACCCTTAGAGGGGTATGCACATTTAAGGACACAGGGTGAGGTGGAAAGGTTTATTACCCTGTTGTGGGTATTCTGGTGAATGAAGATATGGCCTTAATTTTTGGGTAACCATTAGCTACAGCCCTTCGGGGTGGCTGGTTGAGTGATCATACCCTTACCATGATTGTTGTGTGTACATAAAATACTTGGATTATGATTTTAGTGGATTGTCTCTAATGATTGGTTGAATATTGTGGTTACATGTATTAGTTGTTACACTTTGTTATGTTGTTAAATGTTTATCTTGAGAATGAATTCTCAATAAAATGAATTTTACAAGATGAGACAATAACTTACTCAATTTTCTAATTTACGCAGTCTCTTCTTTGTGTTGTCTGTGATTTTTTTACTGCAGGGTGATTGCTAAGGATTAGCTTTGGGTAGTGGGGAACGCGCCATAACCTAGTCTAGTTACTAGTAGTTAGAATTTTGTATTAATGTAACTTGTTCCAGTAGAATGTTGATTAATGGAATAGACTATCTTTCGAAAGCTTGTTCTAGAAGTTGGGTGTTGCGATGTACTCCCTCATATTCTAAATATAAGTCGTTTTAGACTTTTTGTATCTATTTTTCTACTTTTACCCTTTCTACTTTTTTAATTATTATTGTCATTGCACCCTACTTTTTATCTTACCAATAAAGTATACTTATTTTTTTAATCTTCCAATATAAAAAGTAAGGGTATACTAGTCTTTTTAATCTATTTCTTAAATATTGTGAAAAAGTCTAAAACGACTTATAATTAAAATAGGAGGGAGTATAATGTTAAGACTGTCTTTATTTGTCCTTGTTGGAATATGACTAATGAATGATTAGTTTAATGGGATGTAATTTTGTTTTGAGTTAACCTTAGCACTCACTTGAGTGAGTGTGGCTGAAACGCCCCATTAGTATCGTTGTTATTTCCGCCATGAGTTTGTTGTTTAGTATTAGGATGTTAGTAATAAAGCAGAGTTTTACAGATACATGACCTGGAAACGAGAGATTATTACCACGCCATGACATGATGTTCTTGTGGATATTGTCTATCAAGGGATTAAAATCAAAGGTTCTAGGCTTCCTAGAGGTGATGAGAATGTCAAGGTAACGAAATGGGAACGAGCCTTAGTTGAAACCCGTGGTCCTAAGAATCGTGGCTGTAATTGGGGGCTAACCCCGCCAAGGAATATGTCGGATTTGATAGGGTTGAGCTTAAGACTCGAAACCTTTGAGAATAGATTGATTTTATTTAGCATGAGGAAGATAGACTCCTGGTCTCCCCTATAGAAAAGTAGGGCGTCATCTACAAAAAAGAAGGATATGTGAAGAGTTTTACATGCTGGGTGATAGCGGAAGTTTGGGGCAAGGTAGAGCTGGTCAAGGAGGTGGGAGAACATGTCCATTAATAGGACAAAGAGGTACGGAGAAATAGGATCTCCTTGACGCGAACCCGCTTACCTTTGAAAAACCCAGTGGGAGAGCCATTAATGTTAATCGAGAACGAAGTAGTAGAAACGCGCTGCATAATCTAGTTAACAAAAGCGGGAAAAAAAGTTTCAGATATGAGAGGGTATCCCGGAGGAAGGTCCAATCAACCGAGTCAAACACCTTTCAAATGTCCATCTTTATCATGCAGGAAGGGGAGATGTTGTCCCTCTCTTAGTGCTTCATCAAGCAGGACCACGGCTAGAGGGTGGGAAGCATGTCCCCTCTTTGCTAGGATCTTGCTAATGATCTTATATATGGTATTGCGGCAAGAGATGGGTCTGTAATCACCAAGGGAGGAAGCCGCATCAGATTTGGGAATCAGGGTGATGAGAATAGAATTGATCTCTCGAAGCATTCTGCCACCATGAAAGAAACTTTTGATAGCAAGTCAAATATCTTCACCAATGATATCCTAGACAGACTTAAATTTTTTTGTTGAGTAACCATCAAGACTCGACGCTTTGTCGTCTTCAATGGATAGGAGAGTCTTCGTAATGTCCTTGTTTTTGACAGATCGGATTAGGGGGGGCCCACCCAGAGGGAACAAGGTTCTATTATTATCCACATTGATGTCCGAAAAAAAGCAAGTGGGAGTCGCTCTACAGCCAAGACCACACGCTGTCTAGTTTCCCATTTCGAACCTAGTTGATTTTAATTTCTCTTACTCTTTTAAATTTTTTTGGGGTTATAGATTGTCTAATATAAGTTGAAATAACATAAATTTTAGAGAAAAATCATAATATGTCACTAAATTTTTTTCTTTATAAAAAATACCATGATTTTGAAACTTGTTTTTCATATGCCACCAATCTTTTTCTACTTTACAATATGTCATTGCATTGTAAAAAATAAGTATTTTACCCCTAACTTTTTCAACTTCATAATATGCCATGTTTTTCATATTAGTCTTCAATTAATTCAGGGGCATTTCATGAAAATAAAAAAATTGTTTTAAAATACAAAAAAATATAGATAATTATTTAAATATAGTTAACAAGTAATAAAATTACAATTTTTTTATCAAAAATCTTAAATATTAAACATATATAAAATTTAACAAACTGAATTATTTTTTTTATCTTTTTTTACCTTCATAAATTATTTATCATTCTTCTTCATTATAGTATTTGCAATCATACTTAAATAATTAAATATTATAAAATAAGAATATATGTCAATTTGTAAATCATAACTAATCCAATATAAGATAAGGTAGTTGTATATAATCTTAGTTAGGAAAATTTGACCCACCATGCGACGCATTTAATACACTAATTTGTACCTTTTCTTTGAATTACTATTTAATATGTTAAATAATAATAAAGAAAAATTATTATCAATTTGTTGCTCCCATACAATTATAATCTCTTTATTTAGTTATAATTGTAAAAAAATTAGTGAAAAAAGGATGAAGATTTAAGGAGAGTAAAAAAAAAGAAGAAACTCAAAATTTTTTATACTTTAATTTTTTTAAAATATTTTTTTTATACTAATTAATTAAAATTCAAGAATGATACACAAAGTGGTATATTGTGAACTTGAAACATGATCTGCAAAGTCAGGGGTAAACCAGTCCTTTTCCCCTGACATTTCATGGTGAAGTGACATATTGTGAATAAATATTATATATGAAGAACAAATTTCACAATTGTAGAACTTTGTGAACTGACAAAAGTTTAGTGGCATATTATAAATTTTTCAATATTTTATTTTGTTGTTCTTCATATTTCAAGCTCTTCAAAATAAGATCAACATTAATAAATCTTG